>CAKNXH010001037.1:73613-103614 GCA_932178445.1 Andricus quercusramuli
ACATACATACATACATACATACATACATACATATATAATGTGAAAACTACTTGAATGTTTCAATGAAACTAATTATTTAATGCTTTTTACATTGTGAACTGATTAATTGATTATTAACTGATTCTATTGAAACTTGGATTTTCTGGAATTAGTTTAAAAGGATGTTGATAATTGAAATTGTCAGAAATGAGAGTTCGAGTTCAAAAAAAAATATATATAAAGTAAAAATTATTTGAATGTTTCAATGAAAATTATAGATTAATGCTTAAATGAGTATCTGAATTTAATTTTAAAAATTATATCTAAATACTATGTTCAAATTTGTTTGAAAATTATTATTAAAGTTAATAATAATTCCAATTTGCAGATATGAAATTTCATGTTTAAAAAATATAAAGTAAACATTATTTGAATGTTACAATGGAAATAATAGTTTGATGCTTTTTATATTGTAAACAGTTTAATTAATTGTTGGTCGATTAATTTTGTCAGAAACTTCAAATTGCAAAGGAATTGAATTAAATTTTTTTTTCATCTTAGTAACATAAATGGATTATTTATACGAAGATTATGTAATTGAATATTGATTATTACTTTTATAATGAAAGTTTACTTTTTCTTTAAAATACCTTTATTGCAATTATATAATCTTTTCAAATACTTGTGACGTTGTGAAATAACTCTATCTGAATTTAATTTTCAAGATTATATGTACATATATTTTTTTTCAATTAGTTTAAAAGGTTAGTAATGAATTGAATGTATAGAAATGAAATTTCAAATTCAAAGGAGAATATAATGTAAAAATTATTTCAATGTGTTAATGTAAATAATTGTGTAATGCTTTTTATGTAATGAACTGATTAATTAATTATTAACTGATTCTATTATAAATTAAATTTTTTGGAATTCATTTGAAAGGTTGTTGATAATTCAAATTGTCAGAAATGGGAGTTCGAATTTGAAAAAAAATATATATATAAAGTAAAAATTATTTGAATGTTTCGATGAAAGTTATAGATTAATGCTTAAATGAGTATCTGAATTTAATTTTCAAAATTATATCTGAATACTATGTTCAAATTTGCCTGAAAATATTATAAAAAGTTATTAATAATTCCAATTTTCAGGATGTTTGAAAAATATTAAGTAAAAATTATTTGAATGTTCCAATGAAAATAATAGTTTCATGCCTTGTATGTTGTGAACAGTTTAATTAATTATTGGTCGATCAATGTTGTTAGAAACTTTGAATTAAATAAAGATTGATTTAAAATTTTTTTTCAGTCAAGTCACATAAATTGATTATTTACTTGAAGGTTATATAATTGGATATTGGTTATTATTGCTATAATTAAACTTTACATTTTCTTTAAAATACCTGTATTGCAATTATATAATCTTTTCAAATGCTTGTGACGTTGTGAAATGACTCTATTTGAATTCATTTTTCAAGATGATATATGTATATATATTTTAGTTCTTTTTTATTAGTTTAAAAGGTTAGTAATACATTAAATGTACAGAAATGAAATTTCAAATTTAAAGGAGAAGATAATCTAGAAATAATTTCAATGTTTCAATGGAAATAATTGTGTAATGCTTTTCATGTTATGAACTGGTGAATTAATTATTAACTGATCCATTGGAACTTATATTTTCTGTAATTGGTTTAGAAGATTATTAATAAGTCAAATATTCAGAAATTAAAGTTCAAACTAAAGGAAATATATAAAGTAAAAATTATGTGAATGTTTTAATGAAAGTTATAGTTTAATGATTCTTCTTTTTTGAACTGATGAGTTGTGTGATCAAAAAAAAAGAGGAGGAAAATAAAAGGTTTGAAGAAGAAGCGGAGACGGCTAGGACGGATGAAGAGGTTTGGAAGGTGGTAAATAAAGAGAGAAGAAGAAGGAAAAGAGTTAACCAGGATATTGAGATGGTAGAATGGAAGAAATATTTAATGGAATTACTAGGAGGGGTAGAGAGGAAAGTTAGGAAAGGAGGAAAATATGGTAGGGAAACAGATGAGGAGGACATTACAAGGGAGGAAATAGTCACCGTATTAGGGATGATGAAAGATGGAAAAGCACCTGGTATAGATGATATTCCAAATGAAGTACGGAAATATGGAGAGACAGAATTAAAGGAATGGGCATGGATAATGTGCGATAGTGTATGAAGGGGAGAGGGGTGGCCAGAGTTATGGGTAGAAGAAGTAGTGATACCAATAGTGAAGAAAGACAAATGGGAGGAGGTTAATGATTATAGAGGAGTGACATCAATGCCAACACTATATGAGGTATATGTGACTGTTTTACCGGAGAGGTTAAAAAAAGAAGTTGTGGAGAAAAAGATAGAGCCACCCAGTCAGACAGGAATTTGAAAAGGGATGGGAGTAATCGACGATATATATGTTCTGAACTATTTAGTAAATAGGAGAATTAAAAGGGAGAAAGGGGCAATGATAGCAATGTTTGTGGACCTAACGGCCGCGCTTGACTCATTAGACCGTGGTGAGATAGAAAAAGTTATGGTGAAAAAAGGGGATACGAGAGGGATTAACAAAGAGAGTATCGGGAATTTTCAGAGAGACAAAATGCAAGGTAAAAGTAGGAGAGTAAGTGGGAGATAGTTTCTGGTTGGTGAGAGGAGTAAGGCAAGGATGTCTTAGATACTTAGATGGAAAAAAGTTGAATTTAAATGTAGAGAAGACAAAACTAATGAGATTTATAAAAGGAGGAGGAGATGGAAGGGAATAAAATTAAATGAAGTAGAAGAGTTTAAGTATTTGGGATATACCTTGCAAGCAAATGGAGACCATAGAGCTCATATATAAGAAAGGATGAAAAAAGCAGCAGGGGTAATGAAACAGATATGAGGAATAGGAAGAAGAAGGTTTAAAAAAAATTGGAGAAGGAGAATGTGGTTATTTGATACGCTGGTATAGCCGGTATTAGGTGACGGAGCAGAGATATGGGGATGGGAAGAAAGGAAAGAGATTGAGAGTTGACAAGAAAGGTATGTAAGGTGGACGCTAGGGTTAGACGGGAGGGCGCTGGGATATATGGTGAGAGAAGAAACGAAAAGGGATAAATTAAGTACTAGGGCAGGAAAGAGTGCATGGAATTTTGAGACTAAGCTGTGGGAGGGAAAGGGAGGGGAGTTAGCGAGAAAGTGTTTGATGGTGGTAGAAGAGAGGAGAGGGAGGGCGATGGAATGAACGAGATTGGAAGAAGAAAGCAGGGAGTTCTTTAAGGCTAGAGAGATAGATTACGTGACTGGAGTAAACTACGAAGAAGTGGAAAATAGGAAGAGAGAAAGACAATTAATAGAAAGATGGGGGATGACTGAGGAATCAAAATATAATATATGGTATAAGATGATAAAAAAGGAAGAAGTACAAAAGTATTTAGAAGAGGGATGGGGAGAGAAAAGATGGACCAGAATAGCAAGATTTAGATTGGGAAACGAGGTAAGGGCAAGTATGTATGGGGAAAAGAAAGATAACAGGAAGTGCAGAATTTGCGAATAGGAAGAGGAAACATGGGAGCATGTATGGGAAGGATGTAGGAGAGGAATGGAAGATAAAGGAAGCTGGAAACAGAATGTGGTAATGATTCTAGGGGAGGATGGTTTGGGGGAAGAGTCAATGAAGGAGTTAGAGGGTGCTAGGGGAGCAAATGAGAAAGAATGAAGTCCCTTAGGGGAAACATTATGAATAAAGAAAAAGTACATATTGTCGGCCAATGTTTGTGATGTTGCGAAATAATTATTTGAATTTAATTTTCAGAATTATATGTGAATATGTTTTAATTTTTTCTGAAATTACTCTAAAAGGTTACTTATAAACCGAATTTTCAGAAATGAAACTGTAAATTAAAAAAAAATGCAAAGTAAAAACTGTTTGAATGCCTGAATGAAAATTATAGTTGAGTGCTTTTTATGTTGTCAACAGATGAATGAATCATTAGCTGATCAATTTTTTTCAATATTAAATTAGGATTTTTTCCTTTTAATTTTTGGTATTTAAATATATTAAACAATAAATAAGTTGTGAAATAAGTACCTGAATTCTGCTTTCAATATTATATATACATATTTTTTACTTTTCTGTGGAATTAGTTTAAAAGGTTATTATTAATTCAAAATTTCAGAAAAATGTAAAGTAAAAATCATTCGAATATTTTGATTAAAATAACTGTTTATTGCTTCTTATGTTATGAAATGATTAATTATTATATACATATATTTTAAATTTTCCTGGAATTAGTTTTAAAAGTCATTAATGAATTCAATGTATAGAAATGCAATTTCAAGTGAAAAAATATATTTTAAATGTTTCAACGAGAACAATTGCTTAATGCCTTTTTTGTTGTGAACTTATAAATTATATATTAACTGATTCTATTCTATGAATAAATTAAATCTTCAGAAATAAAAGTTCAAATCCTTCATATGGAAAAGGTAACCTCCATCTTATGTAAGATTGTAGTTTAGAAGGAATCGTTATTTAATCAAATACTGGATATGATTTGTATAATACAAGTTTATTTGTATTTAAAATACTTCTATTTCAATTTTATAATTTTCGAAATGATTGCGATGTTGTGAGATAATTATCTGAATAATCTCCAAACTTATATGTAAATGTGTTCTAAGTTTCTATGGAATTAGTTAAAAATATTATGAATAATTGAAATTTTCAGAAAAATATAAGATAGAAGTTATTTTGATGTTTCAATGCAAATAATATTGTTGATTGACTTTTATGTTCTGAACAGATGACTCAACTATTATTAACTATTGAATGATTTATTATTTTCAAAAAAGTGAATTACATAAAGATTTACTTTGCATTGTTTTCAATTAAGTCACATAAATTGATTATTTACATTAAGGTTATGTGATTTAATATTGGCTGCTATTTTTATGATAAAAATGTATCTTTTCTTTAATATATCTCCATTACAATGATATAATTTTTTCAAAATGTTTGTGATGTTGTGAAGTGAATATCCGAATTCAATTTTCAAAATTATATATGCATATATTTCAATTTCTCCTGGTATTACTTTGGAAGGTTATTAATAATTTAAATTGATAACATAAATTGATTATTGACTTTGCGATGATCTGAAATGTTTATCTGAATTCAATTTCCAAAATTATATGTACATATGTTTTGATTTTTTATGAAATTTGTATAAAATATTATTAGTAAGGTAAATTTAAGTAATGCAATTAAACATTTTGAACATTTTAATTCAAAATTGATTGAATATTTAAATGAAAATAATTCTTTGATGCTTTTTGTGTTTTTAAATGAGTGATTAATTATTGATTCTACTAGAACTTGAATTTTCTGGAATTTTTTAAAAAGCTTATCAATAAATCAAAATATTCAGAAATGAAGTTAAAAATTGAAGAAAAAAAATATGGAGTAGAAATAATTTGATTGTTTCGATGAAAATAATTGCTTGAGGGTTCTTATGTTGTGAACTGTTTAATTAATTATTAGCTGATAATTTTAACCACAAAATTGAATTACATAAAGATATAATTTAAATTGTTTGAAATTCAGAATCATAAATTGATTATTTACTTCCAGGTTTAGTAATTGAATACTGGATATAATTTGCATAATAAAAGTTTATTTAAATTTGAAATACCACTAATTACATTATTGTTTAAATGATGCTGATGTTGTGAAACGAGTGTCTGCATTCAATTTTAAAAATTATATGTGAATATGATTTTATTTTCTCTGAAATTAGTTGGGAGGTTACTGATATATTAAATTTTCAGAAATGATAGTGAATTTTTTTCTCATTGTAGTATACAAATTATTACAATGTTTGAATGAAAATTATAGTTGAATGTTTGTCATGTTATAAACAGATTAATTAATCATTAGCTGATTATATTTTTCAACAATTTTAAATTACATGATGATTGAATTTCAATTTCTTTTGATTAGGTAACATAAACGGATTATTTACTTCAAGGTTATATAATTGACTATTGACTATACATTGTATAATAAGAGTTTGTTAATGTTTAAAATACCTCTATTCCAATTATATATTTTTTTAAATTTTTTGATTTTGCGAAATAAGTATCTGAATTTTCATTTCGAAATTATGTGCACATATATTTTAATTCTCTCTAGAATAGTTTAAAGGGCTATTAATAATTCAAATTTTCAGAAAAATATGACGTTAAAATTATTTCAATGATTCAATGAAAATAATTCTTCACAACTTTTTGTGTTATAAAATCAAGAATTTGATTGGTCAAGGAATTTGAAGGAATAAATAGTGATGCGAAAATTGAGTAAAGGACAATAATGAACCCAAAAGTTGGCGCGCGCTTGCGCGCGCACATAATAGTCTAGTATATATATAAGTCCAAACGTGTCATTTACTCTTGTGACACCGCTCAGAGAAATCCTTCAGCTACAGCAGGACAATCAGCTCTCCTTCAGGCGATCCTTGATAAACTGGCCGCTCGACATTCCTGGTGACTCCCACGGAGGGACAGAAATCGTTCGTTGAAGCGCAGACTCTGTAAACGAACGGTGAGAAGCCTTTACACATTCTTTACTTGTAAAATTGTCTGTTAACCGACAGATTTAATTTCCTAGATTTGACAGATTGTTCAATTGTGCCCTTTTCGCTTCTGTTTCAGATAAAGCCCAAGTCAGTAATTTCCCCTACTACGGGATGTTCCCGCGTTGTCGTCACAGTAGGGCTTGATCTCTCTTCTAATGACCTCGGCGGCTATGCTGGCAGTAGCGTAGCTACTGGTAGGGCCTTCCAAGCCAGACAGGCAAAGAGCAAAGAGGAGGGAGACTAAGAGGAACATCTAGGATTCTAGGGGAAGGAATCGAGACAAAAAGATGAGACGTGGCAGCACTCCTGAAATGGAAACCATCGAGCCACAGAGGAGGACAGTACGTCTACGGCCACGTGCAATTACTGCGAGGGCGGCTCGGGATTTTCTGTCTCAATAGTTATCGATAGTTGTGCGTGTTGAGAAACACTGCACCACTGGAATATGCAGCAAATGCGTCGAGCAGTGAATTATGGTCTCCCAAAAACCACCATCGGTACTTCTTTTGCCCAAAATATTGTACGACGTGGGAGCGAGACATCAACGCTGGAAGATTCATCTTTAACTTTAGACTAATTGCGGAGGAAATACTGGAGAAGACGGAAATTCTCAATCCTGAAAATTTCAGTGCACTAAAATTATTGTCTGCGTATCCAAGTTTATGTACTCGTATATAATACCTGTTGACTGCGTTTTAACTCGCGAATGGTGGACTTTCATGCCATTCGACAAGCGGAAGTAACAGCGTACACATCTAGGATATCCTTTTAGTTTACATTCGGTGTTGTAAATGTTCTCACAAAGCAGTCTCACTTGTTTTCTGACAAGAATGAACCACTTTAGTTTGCTTTCAGTTTGAAGTTAGTAAGTTACGAAGACGAAAACAAACTGCTTGTGAAAATCATTTTAGAGCGTCTAATAAAGGATATCGAATTAAAAGGAATATCCAGTTTTTACTGTGTAAGCAGGATATTATCCATACTTGAGTCAGATTATATCCTAGGTAAAAGAAGCTTGTATCTTCGAAAACATAGCAGGTGTCGTTACACAAACCCCTTCTTAGCATGGAACGGAACCATGTCAGTAAATGCCGGTAACAGGAATCTCGAATTAGAATTCTCCCTATACATCTGCCTATATTTTTCAACTGAAAAGAATGAAAAGAAGGAAATAAAGAGAAATTTCAAAAAAAGGAAAGAGTAGAATAGAGGAAAGAGTGTGTTTTCTGGGCAACATTCATACCTAATTTTATTAACGTTAACGTTAGTTGATCGAGAATACCCTTATTCATTCAGGTTGTCCCTTACATGTGCTGACTCTAAAGTATTCCCTAGTAGTATCCTAGGCAGTTTTGCGGAAAATTAATTTTCGCTCTGATTGTTTTTAGTTAAAATGTCGAAAACTGTATTGTTGTACAACTGTACTGTTTCTTATTTGCTATAATTTCCATTGAAAAGAACAGAATGTTAAATATTAATGATGCAGATATTTTACATGAAGGGTTGATTTGTATGGAAAATTGCTTTGACGCCCGAGAAACTCAATTTCACAAAATCCTGAATGACCGGATATTGGTTGATTTAAATTAAACTTTCAACACTGCATATTCTGTTAGCAGACATTAGGACAATTTTCTTTTTTTTTCAGTGATTTTTTCGTTGATGGAAACGTAATCTAGAGCGAACATACCATGATTAAATTTTTATGTTCAATCTCCACTTTTTTGATAAAGAAAGAACATCAATAAAATGCTCAAAAAAATCTCTCCTAAAAAGCTGTACGCACTATAAAAAAAAGTTGATCCAATTTGAAAACATCACACATTTTAATTTTATACTCCTGCTTTTGAGTGTGAGTGCTCTTTACTCAAAATACAGGAGCGAGTTGTCACTTCACGGGTTAATAACTACGTTGTAATTTATTCAATGTAAATGAAGCATCTTTCTCACAATCTTCTTATGTGCTTCGCAAGGTGGAAGACATAGCTAAAAATGGAGCATACGTGGAAGATAAAAGAGTCAGCGTTCAGGAGTCATGCTCCTTAGGTTGGTCTAAATTATTTGAGATAAAGCGTCAGTTTCTCGGACGTGGTGAATTCGTAACACTAGACACTAGAGTCCCTCTATAGCAGTTCCCTTTATAAAAGACTAGGCGGTCCAGGGGGACGGGAGGGAGGAGTTTGTAAGGTCAGCGGAGTTGCGATGTTTACGGTTCGGCGGTATAAGAAGCCACAAGCAAGAAGGAGAAGAAGAACGGTTCGGAGAGTCCCTCTATAGCATCTTTGTTGATTGAGGGTACCCTCGAGACAGTTGCTATGGAGGAACTCTAGTGTATCCCAATTTAGTCAATATTATACGCAAATCACATGTATAAAATCACTCTCATAGAAGCCCTAGTTTAAAAATATTTTCTATTCTAGTCAAATTCAGAAAATTTCATCATTTTTGTTGAATCTTGTCTTCCGGTAACAAAACTAAAACATAGAAAAACAGTGCATGAAGTTGTGATGCTTTTAACCCCGAATAATGGACAAAGTAGAATGTAAAACGCTGCACGAAATGAAAATGCATTTCACGCTTAAAGATATTGTGATCGCCAAACATTTGTGCCGAGCAAAATGTATAAATTGAACTAGTAACTATTTCACAACAAAATTCGGTCAAATTAGTGAGCTTGAATTCATTATTATATAATAAATTTATCTTTTCATTCATTTACACACTTGAGATGATCAACAACGATATATGAAAATGATAGTAGGCCATTAACCAAGCAGCAATTTTCTTTAAAAAATACACTTCAGTATGATGTGAAGAACCCAGGATTTAACGTGACTGAACAACTCATTCAAAGATTTAACTGTAAATAAGAAAATTGTAATTGCACTGTACCGATGAACAATCACAATTTATGATTTGTTCATATAAAAAATATTCCAATTATCACAGCAGCAAGCTTTAATTTCAATAAGTTACAAATTGAGACATGAAAAATTTTATTTTTCAATAAAGTATACTTTTAAATTCCATTTTTATTACATTTGTAGGGCCTCTTAGCCCCGGAAAGAAACCTTTATAATTCTTGTCAGGTTCCGTTCGTTCATAGTACTTTTTCCCCGGGAGAGGAAATGAGAGGAAGTCAGATTATGGGGAGGGGCAGGGCATTTAGGGATGGGGTGGTGAAGTAAGAAAGTAATGGGTGAAAGAGGAAGTTGAGTGGTGTGCAAGTCAGGGGAAGTGAGGAAAGGGGAAGTATAAGAGGGAGAATTATGGAAAGGGAGGTGATGTTTAATAGAAACTGAGACGAGGGATATTATGTGTAGGAATAAGAAGTCAGTGAAATAAGAGTAGGGGAATTATGGGAGGTGAGAAAGATTAGAAGGAAATACGGCGAGAAGGGAGATTAGAGAAGGGGAAGTATGGGAGTTGGGGATTCAAACGGCTTAATTAAAGTCTTAGTAGGCTACGAAACCCTTTTTTGTAGGCGCGCGGCGCCTACTTTCATTAATTTTCACAACTTATTTTCATGTTCCATCTTTATTGAATCATAAATTTGATAATTTTAGGTTAAATTTATAGGTATGTATGTTGAGTGCTTTTTAAATCATTTTTCCGTCTGTCCATCGTACTTTTTTCCCATGATGCGAAGAATTGCAAGCATTTGAAGTAAGGGGCATTTGTGAGCGGGAGGGAGAGAAGTGGGAATTGAGAGTGGGTAATAGTAGAGGTAGCGAATGAGGGACGTAGGGAAAGTGAGGAATGGGAAAAATGGGAAGGTTAGGGGTGACTAGGCAAGTTATAGAAGGGGGAATAAGGCAAGTGGGGCAGGGGGTAGTAGAGATGCAAGGGTGAGTAGGGGAGGTTAAGTGAAGGGAGAAGCAGTAAGGGAGAAGAGGAGGAGTAGAAAAAGGGATGTAGGGGAAATTAACGCGAATAGTAGGGGAAGGAAGGAGAAGTGGGCGAAGTTGGAAAAGGGGTATAATGAGAGGGAGAAGTATGTGAAATCAGGGAGATTTGGAGAGGGAATGTATGGGAGGGGGAGATTTGAACAGCTTTATTATCGTTTTAGTTGACTAAGAAACCATCTTATGTAGACGCGAGGCGCCTAGACTAATTTTTATATTTAATTCTTTTTAAAATTGCTCACTTGTATAGACTTTTGGAATATTCAGTGCAAGTCAATTACAAAATGTTATTTCCCCGTCAGAAGACAGATTTCCTGTATTGTTAAGGAACGGAAAATATGTAGTAATAAAAGAGCAGATCTTTCTGGGATATTAAAATCATTAATAATTTCAAGCATTGTTCCAATTGAAAAGTTTTAACTAAACTATTGTTTTAAAATTATTCATTCATAAAATAGCCTTTTACGTTCCTTTGTGTATTATTAAAGCAGCCGAAACTCTTCTCAAAACTTCAACGTTTTTGTGACAGTAAAATTATAAATGCAGTGGCTCGAATTAATATGTTAATCGTTGCTAGAAACTTGGTTATATTATTAAATTTAAAAGTCCGGTGAAGGTAACTCGCATCTATAGTAAACCCTGCTCTAAAAGGAAACTGTTCTTTCATTCTTTAGAATCTCTTATAAATATTAATTTGCATTTCTTTGCTAATTAGGTTAAAATTTCTGAAAGAGACCACGTTTTACAGTACAGCATGGACTCATAGAAGCACACATCGGTAGAAGAGAATAGCTCGTTTAATTTCCGTCGCTTTTATCCTCTGGGAGTTGATTTCACACCATGCTTTTTCCCCTCTCTAGATCATCGCTTGTTCCTGTTTGATACATATATGGTTTTTTTTAACAAAATCTCTGAAAAATCGTTGCTCAATTTGAGTTGGAGATGATTCATCAGAAAAAAAGCTTATTATTGCAGAATTTATAATTTCAGAAATTCAAAATGAAACAATTTTAATCGACCAATTAGATTTCAATTAGGGCAGAGGATTTGTTATTGATAGAGTATTCTGTTCCGGCAAAATATGCCGGATTTCAATTTCTCAATTTCAACTTCAATTTCAACTAGGGAGCTACCGACGCTTCACAATACTTTTACACCGGCTCGATGACCATCCGTTTGCAATTTTTAAGATGCATTTTTCTCGAAAATTGTTCAAAATTGCCTTGTCTTGATTTTTCTCAGAAAACCTCTGGTACGTACCTTCCATTAAGGAAAGTATTAATTCAAACAAAAAAAAGCGTACCCAAAGGTCCCCTTGTGAGAGAAACTGTCATCTCACAAATGATACTGGCTCCCAGTAGAACCACGATAAATCACACTTATGGCCACGTCCCACAACCGCGAGATGGGTGGACACAGGGCACAATGAAATCGCAACGACATATATATACATACATATACATATACAGTCGAAACTACCATCAAGTCAAATACATCTCGGTATTTTCCTGGTTTTACCCACGCTTGTGGGGAATTTTTGACAGTTCTAACGATTCGGCAAAACAGCTGCACTTATCCGATTTGCCTGTTACACCAACCGTCAGCTAACTTCACTTCAGCGATTCAAAGCTAGTGGCTTCCAATTTCCAAAACGTTGGTGACAACTTTCATGAGAACAAAAGACAGTTTCTGCCCATCGAGGGTAATATTTGTGTTTTACCAATACGAACAGGTAAAAATACGAAATTACCTGCAACACTATTCACCCTAAGTTTTTTCTGTGGAGATGCTTCTCCCGCTCTCACGCTGACTTTGAAATTCTAATCAGCCGCTACGAATAGTGCTGCCGTAAAAATTGCAATTTTTATGGTTTTTAGGTTTTTTTATGTCTTCCAAATATATCGAATATTTTTTATATTTACGCAATCAATACATCATTAATAGTCGATATATTTGGATAATATAAAAACCTCTCCTAAAAACCACAAAAATAGCGATTTCTACGGCGACACTATTGGTATGCGGCTGACTGGAATTCCGAAATCAGCGTGAAAGTGGGGGAAGAGTTTCGGCGAACTTGAGCAAGGATAAAGGGAAGCGGCCTTATTTGTAGCGTCCTTATTGATAGGTTCGACTGTATTGGTGTATAGAAATTCGTTACCAGTTTCGAATTTAACTTCAAAAGCTGAAAGTTCTCAAATTTGAGAAAATTTAAATTAATAAATGCTGCTCGACTTTAAATTGAAAAGGTTCAAAATTTAATCATTCAAGATCAAGAGTCTAAAGCTAATAGAAGCTTCATATGAACAGAATTGACATTGAATAGAAATTCAAGAATTTTTAATTCGAATAAAATCAAATTCAAAATCCTATCTAACGTCCAATGGGAGCATTTTGTGGTGGTTGTCCAAATTTGATCGTTGGATTCTTCTTTAATTTTCATGAATTCTGTATATGCAATTGAATAATTTAAAATTGAAATGAGTTCTTTAAATAAAGTAATTCTCAATAAATCAAGTGATTAATTTAATACATTAAATTAAGTAAGTTATTTTTATAAAAATAAGTGACCCTCTTGCGTGGAACGTGAAGGTACCCTTATACAGAAATAATGAAAGTGACACTTCTTCATCTTTCCAATGTTTATATGTTGATGATTAATGTTTACATCTTCCAATCACTTTCAATGGTGTAACGTAAAAATCAATTTGTTGGTTTGTCTTCGGAGAAGGTGGATGGGGCCCTTTAGAGGTGACTAGGGACTGGCTTCTAAAAAAAAAGGTCAGCGAAGTCGATGAAGAAGTGTGTGCATGAAAAATTTTCAATTGTTTCTGCATCAGTGGGGGCCCTGGGGCCATGGCTTTGGGGGCCCTCTAGGTTGCGGGGCCCGTGTTCTCGGAACACATGGAAGACCGGTAATTACGCCACTGGGTATAGTAAGCTTTTAATTAAACGAATGTAATCCTTTTTCGGAACTTTATCAATCATGTAATATTAATATTAATAATCATCATCATATAGTGAAGATTTATAGAAGGAATTTTATATACGATACTTCATAATCAATTGCAAAATTGTTAAAACCCGTGGACTCTCATAAATTTCTTTGCAATCCCTAAAAATCCAATCAGATTCCTCTATATTTATAAATCACTTGAAATCCCGTAAAACCCCTCCAAATCTTAAAACATCGCTAGAAATAAGGTTAAATCCCTTGAAATATTTTGAAATACTTCGTCACTGTATACAATCTTTTCAAATACTTTGGCCTCTTCAGAAATCTATTCGAATCCCTTGAAATCTTTCAGAATCACTTTGAAACCTTCAAAATTGATGTGATATATACTGTAATATTTTAAAACCCATTGAAAACTTTTTTTGAAATCGTAAAATCTCTATGAATGCATTGAAGTCTTCTAAAATTATTTGAAATTCATAAGAATTCTTTCATGGGTCATAAAATCTCAAAAGATTCTTGGAAGTCCCGTTAACTATTGTTCAATTATTCAAAATCCTTAGAAAATCTGTGAAAATCCCCAAGCTGTTCTTTACTTAATTGATTGCAATCGTTTTGGATATGCTGCAACATCTCTTGAAATATTATAAAATAGCCTCTCAAAATTCCTTGAAATCTTCTTAAATCGGGTAGCATTCGTAAATATCTTATAAACGCCTTTAAATCACTACAGTCTCTGAAAATGATTTCAAATCTCTTGCAACCACTTTAAATAACTAGAAATACCTTCGAACATTAAATGGTTCCTAAATAGTCGCAATTTTTGTAGAAATTTCAAAGCCCAAAGATATCATGTGAAATCTTAAGTTAAGTTGAATTCCTAATCTTAGGTTTCATTCTTTCATCAAAATAGATAATTTAATATCTGTATTTGCAGGAACATTAAAATACTTTGCCACTGTCACAATAAAAAAATTAAGAATTGTGAACAAAAAGGAATTAAGCAGATTATATTTTTATAATTTTTAAATGTAATAATTGGTGCCATTTTCAGTCGTTTAAAAGCCAATCATGTTTTTGACAACAATGAGTGCGAGATTTTTAAAACAATTAATGACACAACTTTTTTAGATAGAATTAAATGAATAATTTTCATCAGCACTTTATAAATTATCAAAGTAATTTCAGTAATATAAGGTAAAAGGACCTTGACAAATATTTCATATGAAGTGTATTTTGATACCAAGATCATGCGGTTCAAATTGTCAGGTTCTAGTTGCAAAGAAGGCGGCGTACTTCATGACTTCCTAGCATTTAGTGGAGAGGAACCAAAATAAAGAAAATAAGAAGTAAGACATTTTCACTTTTAGAAATATTCGGAAAATTCCGACACAATTAAGATACTGAAGTAACTGAAATTTTCGAAATAAGGGTGCTGAAAATGAAATTCAGTAACTTTTATAATAAATTTTCTAGATTTGTATTGAACTTTAGAAACGGTATCTAAAATCTTTCCAAGCCCGCTTTAAGACTAGTGTCTCTTCGAGACCTTTTCAAAAGTAATACCTTTTCAAGAACGCTTTATCCGTAGAACCATATCCCAAGCCTTTACTAAGTGTACATTTTAGAGTATCTTATTCATAACCTTTCATCTTCTTGAGTGTTCGCAACCAGGAATCCATTCCCTTAGGACTACAATCGCCAGCCAAGGTGAATAAAATTAAATAACCGTTGTCAACCCAACCCAGGTGAAAACCGGAATAGGCTGTGGATATCGGCACGTAACTTAGCTGCTTCTTTGGTGAAAACTGGATTTGAGGAACGGCTAGTCACCAGCCAAACTCCCTAACATTAGTTAGAACATTGTAAGGTTTTACCAAATTTATTTAGTGAATCAAAAAATTCCATTTGTCCTCAAACATGAGTTATATACCGTTCTAGTCAAGTGGTTGTTAAATTAGTTCATTTTAAAATGATACCTCTTCTTTAAAATGAGCAGCTGTGGCCATTATCTGGGGCTCAACGAAGGGCCCCTTATTACTCAAGCTGCTGCTAGATGGTGGCACTTACCCAATAAATAGCCGGAGCTTTATTCTTTGAGAATGACAACGCTTACACTTCCCGTTTCCATAACGCTTAGAAAACGTGTTGTTTCCGTTGTAAACCGACCCACTTCTGGCAGTGTCCAACACCCGGTGAGGCCCATTAATCAATCAATTAGATCAAGTTCCCATGTAGTACCGAATGCAGCTCGAAGTCTGTGAAGTCACTCACTCACATGCAGTTGGACTTGCGAATCAAAATGCGAATTTACCCCGGAAAGCGGGCGCAAATCCACTTGGAAATCCAACGGGAAATCCAAGCGCAGATTCTATCACAGCCATTCAATCTCTGGTTAAATCTTCAGGCTTTGCCACAGGGATGAACTCTTGTCCATGTCTCAACACTGCCAGAATTCAGTGGAAGATTTCGAGGATCCATTGAGGTTCGTCGGAGAGTTTGAAAGATACTTTACCCAGTACAACATAACACTAAATGCTCACACCCGCCTCGGTGGCCAGGCTCTTACTGGCGATGCTGCAAAATGGTGGCAGCCCTACAAGGCATTTTTCTTTCGAATGCACGGAAAAAGTTTGTACTTGAGGGATTACAGAATCAGTTCCGATGTGGCGGATATGAGAAAAAATCCGTAATAATTACAGACCTACGTTATTTTAAATTATACAGAACTTTTTCTATGAGAATTAAATATAATGCATAGAAGAATTCTGAAATGGGACAGTAATTTTAGCAACGGGAAGCTTCAACACTTCCGAAACTAAAGTCCGTTAAAAACAAAGTGGAAGACTGGATATTTCACAGATTGCCTCTCAAATCAAAAACACGACAGAGTTCTGTGATTTCTACATCGACGGGCCGTCGTTTCCAATACGAAAAAAAATTCCGATTCATATACTACTACTTTGTATATTAGAAGGAAGGAAGCAAGGACGGACGGAGGACACACACGAGAGACACATTCTTAACTTATTGTACGCAAACAAACATAATATGATTCTATCACCGCTTATGAGAAACAACCAGTGCCGGACTCAAAATTTTTGGTTGAAAATATTTAAACTTAGTATTAAATATTTGATGAAAAAATTTTGTATCTTTTACCATATAGCTAAAAAAAAACATACAAAAATTATAAGAAATTGTTAAAAAAATGTACGGGTTAAAATTGCAACATATATGCGTATATTAAAAATAGTATAACAATGACTGAAGTAAATACTAATATGAGTAAAAAGTAAAGTCTTGGAAAAACTTCTAATTACAACTTTGCGAGAACAAATATATACATACTTTGATGTTTACAAGAACATTGAAAAAATTTTGGAAAAAATGTATTTTTTCGACCTTTTGAATCTGGAATTTTTGACCCTAAAACTAATAATTTTAAAATGTGGTAGCCGCTGGACCGGGAAATGTCCAGGATTTTTTTAAACCCGGATAACCGGATTTCAAAGTGAATAAACTCATAATCAAACTCTTTTATTCAATTTCAAATGATACGCGTTCAAATATTGTTTCAGTTTTAAATATTCCATTTTTAACCAGTTCTCGTTAGATCACTGTATTTAAGCAGTGTTGGGCCCCGTTAGTACTTGGATGGGTGACCGTTCGGGAATACTATTAACTGCGTGCTGTTGGCGTGTCGTGGGTGTGGTGAGACCACACTTGTAGTTATTTACTACAAGAAACCATCCACCTAGAAGCACTACCCGAATCGGGTAGTGTCACGCCTACCCCGAAAGGGAAATGGCTTAATGGTATACATACATACAAGCAGTATTGGGTTGTTTATTTGAAATTAGCAATTAAAAATCAAATATTCAAAATTTAATAATTTGAAAGTGAATTGTTTCAAATATAAAGTCTTGAATTGTTCAGTGCAAAGTTTAACCTTTTAAGGTAAAAATTTTTATTGTTTCATTTTGTTGAATTTAGAAACTGCAAGTGAAATTTTCAATTTATGAATAACAACTGACCAATTATTCATTTCAAAGGACTTTTAATTAAAAATTTGACTGTAAACCATCGATTGAAAAATGTTTAAGTTTTAATGTTTATAATAAAAAATGTCTCCAATATTATATAATTTTTGAAATTTAAAAATGTATTGATTCATTCTTCTATTTAGAGCATGAAAAATAAAAACGTGGATTTATATGTCATTTCATTCAAAATTATTCCATTGAATAATATTAAGAGCTTCCATTTTATACGCATAAAGTATTCATCGTTTAAATGAAAACAATTTTAAGCTTCAATGCCAATAGTTTATAATTCAAAACTCAGGACGATGATACGATCAGGAATTAACTAGAAAAAGTCAAAGAAATCTTTCACTTTTATTCTGGCATCACTAGACAGATTGATTACCTGCTCCTGGTTTTGGTTGGTTTTCACAGCTTCTGATTGGTTAGCAATGAATCTATCACGGTCAAATCGTCACGCGCTTTTACCATTGAATCGTATAATTTTATGATAATAATTTCACGCAGAAAATTAAAATTTCTACCTAAATTTTTGACCACATATTTCCCAGATCAGCTCAGGAATTTCCATTATTTTCCCATATTTTTCAAGATGCACAAGATTCCAAGCAAATTCCCGGATTTCCCGTGTCGCTAGACACCCTGATTTTATAATGCCGAATTGCACACTTTTTAATTGTGAAATTGTAAATGAAAAAAATTGAATTTTTTGAAAAGATTGTTTAATCTTAAACGTAATCATGATAGTTCATGTATTAGATGTTTTAATTTTTAACGTTTAAATGCGAGACGATCTAATTATAAAAGTTTTTATTAATGTTCAGTATAGCAGGATCCATTTTTAATGTACAAATAGTTCTTTCTATAGTAACGGGCTTGTAAAAACATATATTTGTGTTGAATAGAAGAAAATTTAGTTTAGAGATTAAGGCAACAATTATTATTATTTCACTTGAACTGAAATATAATTTCCAGTTCCGAAAATATTTTTAATACAAAAAATTTTACTTTCGGGAATTTGAAATGATTTTTAGAAAGTAGCGTATCAAGACACTGAATGGAAAAATCATTTAAGACCAATTCCTCTACTTTCCAAGAGGTTTAAGATATGAAATAAAACAAAGTTTGTATGGAAAACTCTTGTTAATACATTTATTTGCATACATACTTGACCTTTCTGTAGAGAAAAAAAACTAGGTTTATTCTCCAGCAAGGTGAAAGGATACATTTTTCAATAGATTTTACAGAAAATCTTATGTGATTCGAGAACATTGCATATGATTTAAAAAAGTTCCTCTAATTATAGCGAAAAATATTTCAGTAAATTAAATATAAATGTCACAATTGTTTTGAATTTACATAAAATTATTACAAATAGCAGATTATTTTTCACATTCACAAAGTGAAACTTGCTATGTGCAACATAATCCGACACCTTACTTTCAAGATTTTTATAATATTTAATAAACAGAAAAAATACATGTTTGAGGTAAAATGAAATTCTGCATTTTGATTTAATTCGAATTTTCTACAAACAGATCTGCCACACTAAAGTCACTTCCAGTTATTTCTTTCTGACAAAAATTTTTAATCACTTTTTTAAAATGAAAATAACACTTTAGTGACTTTTCCATAAAAAATTAAAACAAAGATTCCAAGGGTTAACCACATTATTAAATTCAGATCTACACCCATTTCCCAGTTTGTTATATTCTTTTCAATCCCCTTGAAAACCACTGAATTCAATGGAATATTTAAATTTTCAATTTTTTTACTTCAATTTGATGGCTTTTAAATTCACCTTAAACTCTTTGAATTTTATCAGTAGGTTATTTAAATATTAAAACAGCTCCTGATATAATCACTCTGTCAATTGTATGTACATTTTACTGAAATTGTATAAGTCTACTCCTTCAAAAACCAGTTCCATACATTACTGACAAAATTATGTCTTCATCTACTATGCGATAACTTTATGTTTATTATATCAGTAAAATTGTTTTTTTTTTGTGCAGTAAAGGTTGAGAACAATTTAAATCAATTTTCTTAAACTTTCTAGCATTTCCAAGCTTCGATGGTGTCAGAATAACGAACTATCATACATTTTTGGTTTTAGGAAGTCACCTGATTTACATAACTCATTAATGAAGCACTTTTCTTATTAAATTTCTAATTAATGAGATTTTTTGACAAGAAAATTAAATTAAAAAATATTTCGAATTCAGATACAAAAAAGGATAAGAAACAAAAATTGTGCATCCAAAAAAGATGATGAATTTGTCATTTAACCTTCTTCATGGAAGGCGTGGTTTTTATTTTAATTGTGGAAAAGAGAAAAGAAATTAAATTTGTGGACCAATGAAAAAAAGTGAAATGCCAAAAGTTCTGGCACAAAAAAATATCTACAAAATCGTTATGAACTGTCGTTATTAAAATACAATGGAAAACAATAAGTTTTTGAAAAACGACACAAGCTACAATAACATTTTTGTTATTCATAAGTACACTCGTTATATCTTCAGTATCATTAATTGAGATGTGCACTTGTGCTCGTCCGTCTTAGAAGTGATCCGCGCTTGCAGGAGCACCAAAGACAGCACTCACGGGTGGAGAGAGGGCCACACGACAAGGGCGCCAATATTCCAACAATTTTATGGAACAAAATTTTTCGCTTAAATTATATCTACATATTTGCTTAGAACATGTTTTTTGTATATTATTTTTACATTCTCATCATAAAGAGAAAGTATTAGTTTCATGTGAAAACTGAATATCGTGGATTTTTTTAAATCTTCACGTTTGAAGACCACCTGAATCCAAAAAAACAGGTGTTATGATGGTTTCTATCGTCATTGTTTTTGTTCCCGTAATGCTCGTTCTCGTAGTGTGTATACCCGATAACTTCTGAAAAACTAATCATATCAGGTTGCGCTTTGGCACACGTTGTTAGGGACCAAAAAAAAAAGATCAAGTTTATTAACTAGCATTTTTTGACCAACAATAAATAAAAAATTTACAAAATTTTCTCATTGAAAAAATATCTACAAATTTGTCATGAACCATTCTCCGATAGGATGCGTAGCTTTTGCTTTAGTCGTAATAAATAACAATAGAATTTAAAAAAAAACTAAATTGTTAAAAATAAGTGAACGACTGAAAGATATTCACCCCGAAGAGGAATACAAAATTCATTATAACCCATTTTTTGATAGGAAGTGTGGTTTTTCTTTTAATCATAAAAAATAAAATTAAGAATTAGAAAATTAAATTTTTTGAAAAACGAGACAAGACATGAAAAAAAATGAATTCACAAAAGTCGATAAACCAAAAAAATTATATAATTTTTTTATTAATAACGTTCCATACTTTCGATGAACATTCTACATAAGACAATAGCGACCTAAAAAGTTTAAAAAAAGGTTACATTGTTTGTATTAAGAAAATTTTATTTCAATTTAGGATATAACACTACTGTATTTTAAAAAGTTTTTCAGTGGAACAAAACACATCGACTGATATATCATGGGCTCCCTGACTTTCCAAAAATAAGATTTTCGGTTAAATGGAAACCTAAACTTAAAAAAATATTGAAAGTATTTATTTTTTTCTTTCGCTAGAAAAAATCTCCGTCTATGAGGAAGCAAATTTATTTGATGCCTATGAGGAAGCAAAAATTACTTAAAATGAACACTAAAAAATACACCGATTGTAAAGAACTACACCTATAATTATATACATCCAAAGTCCTCCGTAACAGCATTTTCATTCGTTTAAACATTTTGTCCTTTGTAAATCGTAAAGAGTTATTATTTTCTGGAATAATTGATAAAACTGAACAATTACCGCTTGTTTGGAAAGGAATTTTTTCTGTAAATGTTAAAAACTCAATGAATGTTTAGAGTAATATTTGTTGTGGGAGACAGTTTTCAAATATTCAAATGATTAATCATCACTTACTTGCCACTTTTCATAGGAAAGGTAAAAAAAAATTTATTTTCTCATATCTCTTACTCAATTTTTCAAACAATAATTATTTTGTTGGTGAATTTTTTTCAGTTATGTTTGTGCTTGCAGTTCTCGTTGTCGCTTCCGTTGTCTTCACGATTGCTTTGCGCTTACGATTGTACTTGCGTTGGCATTTGCTGCTGCGCTCGAGGAAGCGTTTGCGGTTGCTGTTGTTATCTTCGTTGCGGTTGCGGTACCGGTTGCGATTGCACATGCAATTTGGCTTGCCATTGCGCTTGCAGCTACCACTGCCGTTGCGATTGCAGTTGCGTTTTCGATTGCACCTGAGCTTGCAGTTGCGATTGTGGTTCCGCTTGCCATGCGGTTGCAGATGGGGTTGCTATGCTTACGTTCGCGGTTGCGGCCATGCTTGAGGTTGTGGTTGAGGTTGCGGTTGCGTTTCAGGTAGCGATTGCTGTTGTGACATCGGCTGCGCTCACGGTTACGGTCGCGCTTCCGGTTGTGCTTGCACTTTTTTTGCGGTTGCAGTTAAAATTGCGGTTGCCATTAAGCTTGAGGTAGCACTTGCCGTTGCGGTTGCAGCTTCGAATACGGTTATTCTTGAGGTAGCACTTGCGGTTGTGTTTGCAGTAGCGATTGAGGTCACGGTTAAGTTTGCGGTTGCCATTGCGATTGTGCAGGCAGTAAAACACTTGCGGTAGCGGTTGCCGTTGCGTTTGCGCTTGCTGCTGCTGTTGCCGTTGTTGTAGTTGCGCTTGAGGTGGCAATTGCGGTTGACGTTGCCGCAGGGGTTGCGCTTGCGGTTACTGCTGGAGTTCCGCTTGCGACTGAAGTTCCTGTTGCCGTTACGCTTAAGGGTGTGCTTACGCTGATGATTGAGTTTCTCGGTTGCAGTTACAGTACGGCTTGAAGTACCGGTTGTAGTTGACGTTACGGTTGTGCTCACGGTTGTGGTTCCGGTTCCGGTTGCGGATGCTCTTGAGGTAGCACTTGCAGTTGCCTTTTCATAGAAAAGGTGGACAAATTCTAGTTTCTTTATATCTCTCACCTAATTTTTCCATCAATCATAATTTTTCGACGAATTTTGTTTAGGTGCGTTATTGGTAGTTATTTTTGCGTTCTCATCTTATTAAAATGGTATTATTTTTATATGCGAATTGCCGTTGCCGTTGTCATTATCGTTATCGCTGTCACTGCCTTTACGGTTGCTTTGTGCTCCTTGCATATTCATGACCGCATAGTTTATCACCGATACCCCCACCCTACTTACATATGTGTATTCTCCCTCTTCGTCCCCATTTGCCATACCATTCGCCACTGCCCACCCTCTATCCTCCATTCAGTCACTTAGAATCTCCTCCTCCTTATTTATTATCTTATCCTTCGATTTCCTTTCGAAGCTCTCCCCTTCCCTGTAAAGGCCCCCTTCCCTTCCCATCCTCGCATTAAAATCCCCACCCAGTACCACCATACCCTTCTCTCTTTCGCCTAGCTTTAATTGCTTTAATTCCCTTTCTTTAATTCTTTTCATCCTATCCTTATTGTACACTGTCACAAACTTACACGCTATCGCTCCTGTTTTTACTTCCCTCATTTGCACTCCCTCCCTCTCTTCCTCTCCATGAACTTCTTCCTCTAATCCATCGCTAACCCCCGTTATAATTTCCCCACTAGCCCTTCCTTTATTCTTCACTCTGACCGCCTCTTGGAGTCTCCACTCATACCCCCTTCGCAGCTTTGGCTCTATTCCGTCCCATTCCTTTTTTTCTACCCACGTCTCTACCAGTCCCACAACATCAAATTCTTGCATATACGTCCAGAACTCCTCGTCCTTCTTCCTTATCCCTGCTACGTTCCAATACAGCACCTTCACTACTCCTCTATCCTGCATTACCCCCACCCCTCCACTGTCCACGAAACAAATTCCCCTGCACTTCCTTCAACATCTCTTTCCCCCCATCCAACACCCACATTTTCTCGTCCATTTTTATTTTCTGATATCCTACCTTGGCCGATCTCCCTTCACTCCTCTCCCTTCTAGCCCTGTCGTTCAGCATTCTCTGCACATCCCTTACCTTTCTCGTGAAATCGTGATCGATGAAAACTCCCTTATCCTTTATCCTATTCTTATTTCGCATTACCCCCAACTTTTTTCCCCAGCTCTCCATCTCCACAGCCACCACTTCCTTGTCCTTTCTCCCATCCAACTTAACTTCCCTGCCCTGCCTTCAACCCACCCTATGCTCTGTAGCAGTGCTTCCACACCCTCTCTTTCTTCCCCGCTCTTTAGCTCCAACCCTTTTACCACAATATTATTCATCCTGTCTGCCTGCTCTTTTCTCTCCATTCTCAACTCCATTGCCCTTAACCTTTCCCTATCCGCCCTCTTCTCCTTCTCACTCCTACGCTCTCCCACTTTCTCTTCTATCATATTTTCTACCCTCTCGCAAATACCTTTAATCTCGCTCCCCCCACCTCCGTCTCCTACTTCCATTTCCGTCCTGCCCTCCATCTTCTCAAGCCTTTTTTCCGTCCTTTCCGTCAACACCCTAATTTCCTCTTCAATCTGCTTCATTTTAACATCTTTTTCTTTCCTTTCCCTCTCTAACCCCTCTACTCTCTCCCTCACCTCTTCCATCTCCTTTTCCCATTTCTCATCTCTAATTCTCAAATCCTTTCTCATGCCTTCCATCTGCTCTTTAGTCCCCCTTATGTCGTCCCTCAGCCCCCTAATCTCGCCTATCAGCATACCGAGAGACTCCTTCTCCACATTTCCCTCCATTGGGGGAGGGGGTGTCCTGCTAGTTCTCCCGCTTTTTTTAAACGTGGCACGTGGAAAATTTCCTCCCCGTCAACGTCACTACCAGTACTCTGACTGCCCACCTCCCGCTCTGCCGCCGGTAACTGAGACCTCTCCATGCAGTACGCTCCGCAACCGCCAGATGTCTCTGCAGGATGCTTTCTCTATTGCCGCCAAATTTTCCGTTTATTCCCTTGACCCACGAAGGCCCAAGACTCCTGACCACAAATTCCCCCGATTCCTTGCTAACCTAACATCACTTTCTCAATTTACTCAAATCCCACCTCACACCTACGCTCAAGATTACTTTTCATCTCCCCAATTCACCCCACACAACCCTACTCACCTCCTCGGCTTCCACCCTCACACTCCACTCAGACCTGCCACACAAATTCCGTAAATCCTCTCACCACCTGACCCTAACCACGTTCTCACTTCCGCCACCAACATGCAAGTCCGATATTCATAGGTACCTAAGAAGCTTGTAAACGTTTGCCGATATTTGCCTTAATATAATTTATTCATTAAAATCTCGCTAAATTATAAATTATTCATTTAAAATTCGCTGAATAGATATTAAGTACCCAAAATCATTGTTTTATAGATATTTTTAGCTGTTTACTTTACATTGAAATACTATTTCATAGAATATTATGTAAACTTATCTGCTGAAGACGTTTTAATAATATTTTATGGTGCCAATTATTACCAAAATGATCAAGTACGCCTAATTTCAACTTGATTCTCGCATATTTTCTTACCATTGCAAAATTTTGAAAATTTGCTCATTTATTTGTTACAATTTGCTTTCCTATGTAATTTTCATGACAACATTTTTTGTTGCGAAAGTATTGCGAAAAAAAAATTAATTCGCCAAGATTTCACACCTAGAGGTGATTCTCGATTATTTGGCATCATATTCTTGTTCAGCGACGCAAAAAACTACTGGGTACCAATTTCGTCCCGATGTTCGTAAATTTTCTCACATGTCTCATTTTTTCGTTGACAGGTACCACTGTGCAGAGGGCTAGAACGTTAAGCCGTTAGAACGTGGGACCGCAAATCTAGGCCCACAAATGCAGTCTTTGCTTCAAGAAGGGATCAAGATCCATCATGAAAGATCAGGTTGGATATAGATGTCAGGAAACTAAGATACAAATTGGGTCGGTTGACTCAATATAAGAAAGGAAATAGAACCAGAAAGCTTATACACCATTATACTAAAATCATTCACCCTCCGTACATCGAGACATTGACACCAGCAATATTGCATGAGATTATAGACTCTCGACGGCTGAGACTTGATGTTATTACTGCTAGACTGCGTCGGTGCAAGAAAAGTAGTGCAAGTATGCAACCAAATCAAACCTTTCAGTCAGATGAAAGAACTTTTTATCTTTGACTGACTATAAAACAAACTAACCAGCAAGGTACATAAGTAACTACTGGTCGGTTGTTTGGGGAAAAACTGACAAATGCAATTTAGGAGCTGCGTAGTTACACCTAGAAAAAGTGAGAGCAAGCAATAACCCTAAAATGGAGCTGACTCACATCACAACATCACATGTATCAGTGGTTTTGCAAAGAGCAAGTAACTAGAAAGCTGCAGGTTCGGAAATGATGCAAAACTACTGGTACAAGTAACTGACGCGTGTGCATTCTGAGTTGGCAAGGATTTTCCAGAAGATCATCGAACACACAGATCTGATATCAGACTTGAGGCTCGAAAGTGCTACGTATATGTTGCCTAAAAAACCAGACCCTCAAAATTCATCTGAATTTCGACCTATAGCCTGTTTTCCAACAATTGAGCCGCTGGATAGTGTAAGGGCATATAAAATTCACATGGCCGTTCGGGTTGCCCCCTGTTGTCTTTAAAACCGATTTTGAAAATTAAATTTTTGAAACATACGGCTTTGAAGGAAATTTCATGGCCATATGTTTCAAAAATTTAATTTTCAAAATCGATTTTAAAGACAATAGGGGTCAGGCGGAACGGCCATGTGAATTTCATATGTCCTCACACTATATAGCGGCTCAATTTATAAATGTTCACAGCTATCACTGCAGATAAGTTATATTCTCACTGCAAGGAGAATGACATCCTTACAGAAGAACGAAAAGGACGTTGTAAAAACTCGCGGGACAGTAAACACTTAGTCACTATAGACGCTGTTGCCATGAAGCAAGCTCGTAAACATCAAAGAAACTTACAGATGGCATACGTTAACTACATGCAAGCGTTTCTTTCAGTACCACATGCCTATTTGCTTCAAGTCTTCATGATTGACAAAATCTGCCCACGCATCATCGGCTTTCAAAATCGTGCGATGATGCTTTGAGGTACAAGAATCGAATATTTTGATGATGGACAAACGAGGATAACTAGACTAATACGCATTACGATGGGTATTTTTCGAGAAGAGTCCTTCTGTGCATTATGGTTCTATTTATCGTTGATTCCATAACCACCAGCATAAACCTGGTCAGCATATAAGTAATCTAGCTTTTCGTCATCACTTAAAAGACATTCTATTGAAACGGGATGGATGACGAGTTCATTCTATTTTTTCTCGAACTTTTTTTCGAACTTTCTTCATTTTGTCATTGCAAATGTTCCGAATTGTAGTCTAGGATCCAGAATAAGCACCGCACTATAAATCCAGCTAGCTCTCTTGTAAAGTTTCAGAAGTTTGTCCAGAGCCGATTGCAGAGCATCTATGAGTTTGGTTTCAGTAGCAGTTTTTTCCCTTTCCAGATCTAAATTTGAAATTAGAGTCTCTATTTCGTCCAGAAGTGAGTTGATTTCTACAACGACTGAAAGCAAGGTAACGTACTTGTCTCCAGAAAGTATTTGTGATAGTATGTATTTTGAACTAACGCAGATATTTTTCAACCTTATTTAGAATTTTCCATTCAGACCTCTGGGCGGATAATTTTTGCAGACATGGATTCACTTTGCATAATAAATCAAACGATTTCCTCATTCAACTTGCAGTTTATATAAATCAGAGGCCGAACACCATCTAGTTGACACATCTATATTCGACGAGAACATCGTTTGACGTACAGTGACAAAGCAGCATTTTAGCCCTTTCCGCAGCTGCTCAGATCTTTTTAGTTGTGTGAAGAGTTTTCGAAGTGTTGGTATCACTTTTCGTCCTACATCACCTTTATCATCTATGATAGATTCTTCATCAAATTCAGCATCGGCTTTGTTAATGCTTTCGCTCTGCTCTTCACTTTCATCGCCATCCCTTTCACCTCATCCCTCGTCAATTTCATTAGTTATATCATCATACAACTAAATTGAAAATATGGAAATTGTATCGAAAGTGAAAGTCTTGTCAATCAAAGTTTGTTCCAAACATTGAGTTCATAATATTCGTCAGTTATTCCAAAAAAGGTTGTATTGGCGGATGCATTATCGACTCTTGTGGTTTCCATGAGTTGATAGATAATCAATTACTAGAGAATGCAGGATCCAGTCATCATCGAAAAAGTGACCAGTGATAACACACTAGGACCTATTTGTCATTGAATTTCAACTATTAGGCGTGAATTAGATTTTCGATCTATTGCCTTGCAGGATATCCAAAATTACTCCTTGCAATTCGGTCAATCAAGCAAATATCTAAGGCATCATTTGTTTCTCTTTGGAACCCTTGCTTCAAGATTTAAATGTGCAAACGCATTCTCCACGTCTTCATCGTCAAAAAAATTGAAGGACAGATATTTTTTTGCTGCCAAATCCGTCAACATACGATCTAATTTTCCCCGTTCGAATTAATCCTAGATAGAAATTGATGAATTTATTTTTTTTATTATATTAATTTTTCCATTTATTTCAATATTCGTGAAATAAATAATCTCACATATTTAGTCAAATTAACTTCAAATATTCCTCCTGTGAATTCTTAGTTTTAAGATGTAAAACTACGTTCATAATTGGAGTTCTCATAATTTTTTGAGACTCCAACAAGTATCTTCAATTTTATGAATAGTATATTACGACCCAAGGCCAGAAAGTTGGATTTCAATCCAATATATCCAATATATCTGGCCGTGTGTCGCATACTATTTTTCTTCATCCCCAGCCGAAAGTACGTTTTATAATTAATGTATTTAATAAAATGCGTTGTCGGCTGCTAGCTCGGATGCCTTTTCTTTTGTGGTCTGCTTCAGCACGTGTTCCCGGCCACCTCACGTAGCACTGCTGCTGCTCTCGGTCAGCTGAGCGGATGCATGGGATTCGGTCGCCCGCCCGACTTTTGCAAAGCCGAGGCGGAGCCGAGGTTTTACTGGTCGGGGCGGGTATCAAAAACATATTTTTACATTCTCATTCATGAGACTGTATTGTATTCGTCCAAATTTTCGATCTCTGGTTTTTAACGGATCTTTATGTTCCGGCACTCCCAGAGTCCGAAAATCATAAAATTTTGTCGGTGTCTGTCTGTCTGTCTGTCTGTATGTCTGTATGTATGTCTGTCTGTATGTCTGTATGTCTGTATGGTTACCTGAATGTTGTCGCCACGCTAACTTTCGAAGGATTTGTCCAATCGAGTCAGCCTTTGGTAAACTTTTCAGGGGTCCTAAAACGAAGGTCAAGTTCGTTAACCACCTATTTTCAACCAAAATTAAAAATTTTAGAGCATTTTCAAAATTTCAAAAAAAAATTTCTTTCATGTTTCAGAAATTTTTGTGGAAGTTTCTTACAGATGGGTAATAGTTTTGAAAATTATTTCAATTAAATTTTTAATTTCGATGGAAATTAGAAAAGTTATATACTTTTCAAAATTTTGAAAACTTTCAAAAAGTAGAAAAATAAATTTTCTGGTAGATTAGAAAATTTTAATCAGAATTTCCACTAGTTTTCACATGGTTTTATTTTTCAAAAGCAATCTTCTGTATAGCCTATAGCTGCTGAGCGCGAAGAACGAGTATCGCAATGAGAATGTAATCGTCAAGGCCGTAGGTACTTTGAGAACCCTCTTCATAGTACCAGTTCGAGGTACAGAAATAAATATAATGTACATTAGATATAATAGTATTAAGCATAACAGGAAAAGCTCACATTTTGGACAAAATCGAGTGCGAAGCACGAGATACGTGATAAGAATGTGTTCGTTAAAGCCGAAGGAGCTTCAACAAAAGAGAATTCACAACGATGAAATTACAGTTGTTCACGCTTTGACCTTTAATTTCAAAAGGTCTGTGCACAAATGTCTGGGAAATATAAAGACCGAGCGCGTAGCGCGAGGCAAATACGTTATCGAGCGCGAAGCGCGAGAACCAACAGTCGCGCGCCCTAGGCGCGCTCAAACTTGCGAGCGAAGCGAGCCGCGCGCCTAGCGCACAATGAGAATGTGCCCGCGAAGCGGGCATATTTTTTTTAAATATTTTTTTGTAATATATGCTTCTTCCTCGTTTTGAGGCTGAACACACCGACGTTCTGTTTTTTCCATTCACCGGACAAAATAAATATTTTTCAGAGGCTAAGTACACAATAACAAAATACTGAGCGTTGGTACGTTAGGTTGCTACGTCAGCGAGCCACAAAAATCTCGCAGCCAATCAGAGATCGCGTTAACTCTAGCAGGCCGCAAAAGCCACTGTTCCCGGACAGAAATGCGGCCGGGAAGACGTACTTTCGGCTAGGAGACGAAGCAAATGTACATTATTTGACCTCCGAATGATTGACTATTTTTTTTTTT
>CAKNXH010001037.1:104014-141209 GCA_932178445.1 Andricus quercusramuli
ATTAATTTTCAGTAACACGAAACTTAATTTTGAAGCAAAAGTTATTGAAATTTCATAAAGTTGACTCTGAAACCTGTTTCAATTGCTTGTAGATAAAATATTATTTGTGGCTGAATAAATTTCACTGTGGTTTTATAAACATGCATTGAAAACGAAATAACTTTGGGGACTCGCCGCTAGGCGGCTACCGCTTGCTGGCGCAAGTCTTCTCGCAGTCAAAGCTCGGGCTAGCGTCTTCAAATAAGGTGTCGAGTTCAAGCGGTCAACTATATGCGTCTCATCGAGACGTGGTTGCCCTGCACCTCTGCCCCCTGCCTATTTGTATACATAATGCTAGTCGTTATATAACATTTTTTATCAAATTTAATAAACCTAAATGAAAATATGAACAAAATTTGAAAATAATTCATGAAACTAAATTTAGAAGTTTTGTATGTGATATACATTGAATATCCATAGGATATTCATGAAAATTTACAGAAAATTCAATGCACTATCTCTTAAACTAGTTTCAAAACTTACATTGAAATTACAATAAGGCTATTTAAATTTCAATGTTGCATGAAATTTCAATGAGTTTTTCACTAACCGTAATGTAGAAAGCTTCACTAACATTTTCATGAAATTTCATGAACTTACTTCTAACAGTGTAAACAAGTTAATAGTCAAGATTATATCCGGTAACATATTTTTCATTACCGGATATAATCATTTTCATTTTAAATGTGATTTATAAATATTATATAATTATGATATAATTTATAATTGTAATATAATTTATATGTATTTTTATTTCATAATCATTTCCATTGCCGGGAAAAATACGTTTCGTCTAATTTCCTTGTAAGTAACATTTCATCGCTCAGAGATTCTGCAACATTTGCAACATTCCACCTGATTTGGAATGCATTTGGTCTTATACAATTTTTTAAAGATTGACTGGAAACTTATCTATAAGATGAGCCCAGGAACTTGGAAAAACGTTGAATAACTTTATAATTCATTAAGACATTTAAACAAATGTATGTGACGTATTTGTAATTCTTATTGTAAAATAAGAAATCGGCTATTAGAAAATTAAGTAATACGCCTTTAACTGTTTGAATTGCATCTCTACCTGAGAGAAAAATAAGCTTTCTCATACAATTATCATCTACATTTGCGTAGTTAGAATTTATTTGGTATACTAATATTGTTAATTTTTAAATTATTATTGAAACTTCCACATTACGTGAACTGTTAGCTTCTGATAGAACAGCAATCTCAAAATAAAATAATGAAAAAACATAAGCATCACTATAAAGTATAAACCAGCTTCACGCTGCGAGCAGAAACAACTTCATGCTGCAAACGGAATGTATTAAACATGTATTAATTGCAAACACTTGTAGATTATCATTAACCTAGTAACATTTTTAAATATGTATAATTTTTTACCTAGATATTATTATTGAAGGTGAGGAAGTCATAAGTATCTTAGTTGTTAATTGGAATTGTATTAATAGGCTAACGTCTTTTGAACGAAATATATTTTATATCTCAGACCAAAGATGCACCGAACAAGCTCATAAAGACGAGAGTGTAAAAAAGCACTCACGTTAGCTGACGCAAGTCGTAAAACTCATCTTAAACTGTAAAATACAACTGCAGAATGAATTACTTTTCAGAGACTCACGTAGCTTCATGTTTAAAATAGGTTAATAATTCCTCTGACTTTCAACCTAGAAATAAGAAACATCCTTCTCTTGGACATTGGAATATTTCAGTGGTAAGATTCTCTCAATTCTTATTTGAATGGACTTCGAGCAAGAAAACTTGGTCTTTTTCTGAAAATATTTACAAATCAGTTTACCTAGAAACTTTTCCATACAGTTTTATTTACTTTTTTTATTTCCGCCTCATGTTTGTAAATTAAAATGCCATGTTCTCTTTTCAGGCCATATTGACATTGCACATAATATTCATTTATCTTACATATATAACTTCAATAAAAATCCGTGGTATTAAAATCATGTCTAGTGAGGTACAAAACAATTTCACACTGTTTCCTGCTGCAATAAACTAAATTCACGAATTTCTATGCTAATATCGCCCGGCTTGACATATTAGCCGCCAGCCTTGCACTTAAATTTTCATCTTCTTCTCCTGTTGCATTTTGAGTAGTGTATAGTACAGTACTAGTATATAGTTACACTTACTATACATGGACGCATCACCCAATCTGCCAATATTAGGGAATATGAATGCATCATAATCGTCAATGTATGACATCCATTCGAAAACAAAATTGAATACTATGCCTTGCATTTCCCGAAAGATAAAACAGATAATAAAGCAGAAAATTTTACTTCTGAAATATATGTATGTATATATATATATATGTGTAAAGCAATATTGACATATTATTAATAATTATTTTATATTACCAGTAAATACAAGAGCGCGATGCTCGTGCTGAAGATTCTGTCTTTACTTCCTAACATTACTGCCCTACAACGGAAAAACATAGTTAAGCGACATTTTTTCGAAAAATGAGTTTTTTGTATCAGTAGAATCGTAAGAGTGAGCTGCGTTTGATTATCATGGTTAAAATAATAATTTCTAATTGTCTTCTGCGTTTAGTTTCAAGGATTTTACAATTTCAGAAAATTTCAAATTTTATGGAATTTTACGGAATTTTATAATATTTTAATGCTTATCAGGAAATTTGTTCACAAGAATTCCGGAATTTCATAGTAAGTCGAAGATGTTCAAATATATAAATGTATTTCCTAAATCTAAAAGAATTTTCAAGGTTCTGAGGTGATTAAAATGATTTTAACGAATTTTCAATTTATTTCAATATGTTGAAAGGATTTCGAATAATTTTCAAATATCCGTAACAGTCGGCTTTTGGAACAAATGAATGTTTAATCCGACGCTTGAAACGTTTTACCTCTTCAAAACAGTTCCTTTCGTGCCCTCGAAGAATAGAGTCGTATTTTACTTAATGTGTAGCGAAACAAATACAAATCCTTATGTACAATTATTTTTTGAATTATATTTCTGCATACAGACAATTTAATTCATTTTCATGAAAAGTTTTAACCGCGAAACTGAAAGTGAGACTTGGGAACTGGGGAAATTCAAGAGCTTCGTCAAGAATGAATTAATTTTATCGATTAATATTAAATTTTGTGGTGAAATAATGAAATTACAGATTTTACACTTTGGGTGGTGTTTCTATTTTTATATAATTAAAAATTGGAATATTTCACTTGTCCCAGGGGGGGGGGAGGTCGAAATCTTTTTATATCATAAATTAAATTACAATAAAACACCTGGTTACTTAATCCTTTCGTTTTCTTCTGCGTTCACTTTTAAGGATTTCACCATTTCAGATTTCGAAAAATTTCAGATTTCCTAGAATTTCACGGAATTTTATAATATTTTTATTCTTATCAGGAAATTCGTTCGCAATAATTCTGGCATTCCACAGTCTTCCGAAGATTTTAAAATATATCAAGGTATTTCCAAAATCTCAAAGAATTTTCAAAATTTTGGGGTGTTTATTTTGGAGTATCATTCATTTTCTTACATATATCTCATTATTAGTATGCGTTGTTCACTTGATGGTAAAATAAAATTATAATTATGATTGTATTTCAAGATTTTCATTTTTAAGCACATATTACTTTGAATATGAAATCGTAAAAGTCTTTGGAAAAATTCACGTCTATGACAATATTATAATATTCATACAACTTATAACTATAATATTTTTTCTTCGTTTCACCAGCGAGTATTCAGCTTGCTTTTAATTAACAGCAACATATTCTTTACAACATGAAATGCGTATATGCAGTCAATTTACTTATGCTGAAAATTAGTTATAAAATTAAGTGCGGCTCTGATTTCTCATGTTGTATCGAGGACCGACGCTTGATAACTTTACAGCGAAACAATCCGCAAGCGGCTTCGCGTATTTCTTAGCTGGGATTTGATTCCACAAAAATCCGCAAGTACATTTTTAAAAGAGATTGTTTAAATAATGAATTTTTCATTGCAAAATCAGAAAGAACAAATGAGTTTTACCAAAACGGGTTTCTTGCATCAATGAAAATGTATTCCTTTCACCGTGGTTCTTAGCGAAAATGGTTTCTCTTGAATATCTCCGTTCAACTCGGAAAGCATCTACATAACTTTTGAGTTTGGACGGCAGATTAAAAATATAAACTATTCAAAAATCCATTATTGAACAAATATTCAAACATTCAATTTTTAATATTTTTCCAATAATATAAGTAATAATTAATCATTTCGAATTTAAAGCGCTTGAAATTAAAAAAAAAAGACTGCACGATTTTGAATTGAAAACGTTCCAATGCAAACTATTCCAGATTGAGTAAAATTTCGAAAAAAGGACAGTATTTTAAATGGGATGAAAAGGAATCGAACTTGCATCATTTCTAAATTAAATTCTTTAAAATTTGATAATTTCGAATTCTCAGTGATTGAAATTGAAAAATTGTTAACAGAAATTGAAAAATTTCAGACTACAATTTCTGAAATCAGACCAATCGTTATTAAATTCAAAAAATGTATACTGATTCACCGTCATTTACACAGTTCAAAATTGAAACTTTTCCAACTATAAACCTTAAAAATTGAATTATTCTAAAAAATCGTTCAAAATAGAAAGTTATTTTAAGATGGAAATAATGATCGGAGAAATGAAAAGAGTATTAGAGTGCACAAGCAAAGAAGAAGTTAGTGAAGGAGGGAATAGAAGTGGATGGGATGAGAAATATAAACAGAAGAAGAAGGAAGTGAGAAGTGACGGTAGAAAAGGTTTGGAAGGTGGTAAATAGAGAGAGAAGAAGAAGGAAAAGAGTAAACGCAGATATTGAGATGGTAGAATGGAAAAAAATATTCCATGGAATTACAAGGAGGGATAGAGAGGGAAGTTATCAACGGAGGAAAATATGGTAGGAAAACAGATGAGGGAGATTACAAAGGAGGAAATAGTCAAGGTATTAGGGATAATGAAAGATGCGAAGGCACCTGGTACAGACGAGATTCCAAATGAAGTCTGGAAATATGGGCGGACAGAATTAAAGGAATGGGTATGCATAATGTGCATAGAGTGTGGAGAGGACTGGGGTGGCCAGAGTTATAGAAGGAAGGAGTAGTGGTACTGATAGTAAAGAAAGACAAATGAGAGAAGGTTAAAAATGATAGAGGAGTGAAATTAATGACAACTTTGTATGAAGTATATGTGACTGTTTTCATAGAGAGGTTAAAAAAAGAAATTGAGAAAGAAAGGATAGAGCCACCAAATCAGACAGGGTTTTAAAAATGTGTGGGTTTGATAGACTATACATATATGTTCTGAACTATCTAGCGAATAAGAGGATCAAAAGGGAGAAAGGGGCAATGATAGCAATGTTCGTGGATTTAAAGGCGGCGTGCGACTCATTGGACCGAGGTGAGATAAAAAAAGTTATGTTAAAAAGGAGATAAGAAAGGGATTAATAAAGAGAATATCGGAAATGTACAGAGAGACAAAAAGCAGAGTGGAGGTAGAACAGAAAATAGAAGATAGTTTCTGAATGGTGAGAGGAGTAAGGCAAGGATGTCCTCTGAGTCCACTTTTATTTGATATATTAATATCAGCCTTGGGAAAAGAAATGAAGAGAGAAGGATGGGAAAGAGTCAGGATAGGGAACGAAAAGATACATATACTGGCATACGCGGACGATTTAGTGTTCATGGCAAAGAATTTGAAAGCTACGGCAGGCTTAATTACAGGATGAGAAAAATACTAAGATTGAAAAAAGTTGAATTTTAATTTAAAGAAGACAAAGATGATGACATTCAGCTAAGTAGAAGGAAGAAAGAAATAATGGACGGGGAAATGGAAGGGATTTGTTATAAGAAGTAATAAAGTTCAAATATCTGGAATATACCTTGCAAACAAATAGAGATTATAGAGCTCATACAAGTGAGGGATAAAAAAAGCAGTAGGGGTAATGAAACAGATATATGCAATAGGAAAAAGAATAAAAAAAATTGGAGAAGAATGTGGCTATTTGATGCGCTGGTATGGCCGGTATTAGGCAATGGAGCAGATATATGGGGATGGAAGGAAAGAAATTGAGAGCTTAGAAGAAAGGGCATAAAAATCCGAGACGAAGCTGTGAGAGGGAAAGGGATGGAAATTAGCGAGAATGCCTTTGATAGAAGTAGAAAAAAAGAGAGGTAGGGTAATAGAATTCACGAGATGTGAAGAAGAAAGGAGAAAGTTCTTTGACGCTAGCTATATACAAGATGGGACTGGAGTAAACTATGAAGATTTGAAAAAAGGGGAAGGAAATTAACAGAAATGTAAGGGATGATTGAGGAATCAAAATATAATAAATTGTATAAGATGCTAAACAAGGAAGGAATACCAAAGTATTTAGAAAAGGTTTAGGGAGAGAGAAGATGAACAAAAATAGAAAGATTTGAATTGGGAAACGAGGTCAGGGAAGGGATATATTGAGAAAAGGAAGAGAACAAAAAGTACAGAATCAATGAATGGGAAGAGGAAACATGGAAGCATACCTATATGGAAGGGATGTGGGAGAGAAATGGAAGATAAAGCAAGCTGGCAAGAGAATTTAATGAATATTCTAGTGGAGGATGGATTGTGGGAAGAGTGGGTGAAGGAGTTCGAGGGGGCTAAACAAGCAAAAGAGAAAGAATGAAGCAATAGAAGCAAAAAAGAATGGCAAAATGGAGGTAAAAGAGAAGTGGAAGAAACAGATTTAGATGCAGTTGTATTGAAAGGAATGGAGGTCATGTAAGACCTTAGAGGACACATTATGATTAAAGAAGAAGAATAAAAAGTTATTTTAAACAAGAAACATTGGAAATGAATAAAATTCTACTTTGAAACGTGAAAACTTAAACGAATCCAAACTTTTCATACTCAAACCCGCGATAATGTTAATCATTTATCTTGCGTAAATGTAAATCGCTTACAAAACTGAAACTTACGATAGTGAAGAATGAAAATTCAGAACTCTATAAAATTGTAACCATTCCAAATTACATAAATTATTCAATTACTGAAGTATCAATTCCAGGTAATTCAATTTTTATCTATTCTAATTTTAAGCGACATATTTTAAAATTTTTAATTTCAAGTTGTTCAATTCCCGACACTTCCTTCAGAATTATCAGAACATGCAAACAAATATTTTCAAATTGAAATTATTTATTTTTTTAGGTTTTGTCTAATCAAAACCCAACTGAAAAAGTCGGTGTCACTGAGGTCAGAGATATAATTAAGAACTTGAAAAACGGTAAGGCTGCGGGTATAGACAATATTAGCGCTGAAATGCTTAAATACGGTGACGAGTACATACCTCACAGGTTGTGCGAATTAATAAATTTATGTATCGAAACGGGAGAAGTCCCAGACGATTGGAGAAAAGCGATTATCGTACCAATATACAAAAGAAAAGGAGATAAAAGCAACTGCAGTAATTACAGAGGTATCAGCCTACTAAGTACCGTAAGTAAAATATACACAAAAATACTTATCCGTAGGGTAATGGAAATTACAGAAGAGAAAATACGGGAAGTCCAAAGTGGATTTATGCCAGGAAGATCATGTACAGATCAGATATTTAGCCTAAGACAGGTCGCAGAAAAAAGTTTGAGAGTAGGAAAGAAAGTCCTCTGTGCATTTATCGATCTAGAAAAAGCATTCGACACGGTAAATAGAAGTAAGCTTTGGGAAGTCCTTAAAGAGTATGGAGTGAATAGAGGGCTCCTACAAGCAATAAAAACAATATATACAGGTAGTAAAGCGAGTGTAAGGGTAAATGGGAAAAAGAGTGAATGGTTCGATATTATGCAAGGCGTGAAACAAGGATGCGTTATGTCCTCGTGGCTATTTATCATATTCATGGACAAGTGTCTTAGAACTGCCCTCTTCGACGAAAAAGGTGTAGATCTCGAAACCGTCAAGGTACGTGGGTTGGCTTTCGCGGATGACAAGATTGTTATGGCAGAATCAGTCGAAGACTTGCAAAGAATGTTGAATAAACTTAATACAAGCATGAAGAACATGGACCTCAAAATTAACGTGAATAAAACGAAAGTCATGGTGTTTGAGGGAAAAAGTGAGAAAACAATGTGCAACATAGTCCTAAATGATGAGAAATTAGAACAAGTTGACAAGTACGTATATCTAGGTAGTATATTCACTAACGACGGAAAAATAGATGGGGAATTAGATAGGCGCATAAACAAGGGTAAGCAGGTTATCGGTAGAGCAGGGTCCATCCTCACAAATAAAAACATATCAAAAAAAGCTAAAATGGCCAGACATAACTCTATTTTCGTACCGACTGTACTATACGGTAGCGAGACATGGACCTGTCAAGAAAAGGACAGGAGTAAAATCAACGCGATCGGCATGAAACCTCTGCGCATAATATGCGGGAAAACACTGATGGACAAAGTACGAAACGAGACAATCCTCAAAGAATGTGGTACAGGGGATACACTAGTTGACATATGGGAAAGAAATCAGCTAAGGTGGTTCGGACATCTTGAAAGAATTAAAGATGAACGACTGACCAAGCAAGTGTATAAAGGTAAAGTAAATGGCAAAATGCCCAGAGGTAGACCGCCGAAAGAATGGTTAGAATCTGTGAATGAGACACTAATACGAAGAGACATAAGAAGCCATAGAAATACAAGAACCTGCATGAAAAAATGCATGGACGTGAATGAAGCTAGAGTAGTATGCCAGGACAGAAATATGTGGCGACAAATAGTTTATAAACAGAGTGACAATAGAGTGAATGATGCCTGAAACAAAGACCTTGGATACTAATGGGCTCAAGTGGGGAACCATACATAATAATTTTGTGAGGCTCCTCATTTGGGGTGATCGCTAGAGAGATTGATCAGCAACCTGGGTCGGAGCAGTGTTGCGGAGTGAACGTGTCATTTATATAAATAACACGAGAACTCCAGATCAATCTAAAACATCTATACATAACACCTACATACCCATCCACCCTATACCCATATACCGATCAACCTCATACCTATATATACCTATTTCACTACCTTCCAACCGAACAAGTCACGCCTACCCCGGAAGGGAAAAGGCTTAATGGTATAATAATAATACCAAAGATTTGAGAGAGTTGGAAAAGGGGGTGGACTAATCGTCCCGAAGATTCAAGACGATTAGCCAAGCTTATGAAAAATATTTCACTACTCATGCCAAATTTCGGGATGACGAGTTTTTGAAATTGCACAATTTTAAGCCTTTGAATTCGAAACTTTTTTTAATTCTCATCCAAATGAGAAGGTATTTGTTTTATGTAAAATTTGATTTTGTCGTTTTTCTTGAAATTTCTACGTTTTGAGGCCTTCATGTACGAAAGTATCTGTCTGTCCCTACTATCCGTTCACGATGGGAAGGCCCCTCCAAAACAGCTGTACATTTTGGTAATTTACTCGCAATGCAAAAATCGCACAAAAACACTGCTTATATCATGATGAAGCTCACTTTATTTCGCTTAAAACAAGCCCTCATTTGTTTATGTACAAAAATTTCTTTCGAAAATATCCTTCGCGAAGAGATGAAAACCGTGTTTTTTTCGCGTCACTCCGTCCTTGCTTGACTTTCGATGACGATATCTTTGAACAGCACAGTGTGAAAATTTTTTTTAAAATCATGCAGATGCATTCACATTTTAACTATACATACGTGAAAACAAAATTGCAATATATTAATAACAATTAACATAAAATGCATTTGAACATGACTATGCTATCTCTCGTAATATAAGTAGTAGAGAGTTATATTTTGGCTTAAACTGCTTGGAAAATTGCAACAAATACTATCGAATAACAATTAGCAGTCACAATCTTAAAACCTATCAATTAATAAGGAATAATCCTGGAAGACCGATGAATGGTAGTGTGGGTGTGAAAACACTATGGACTGTGTCATTATGGGATACCGCACAGCTATTCCTTTTTTCAGGCAGAAGCTACTCTTTTTCAATGAGTAGACCCTTCAGCTATGGTATCCCGCTGTGTCCTCACACCCACACTACCATTCATTGGTCTTCCAGGATGATTTGTTATTAATTAATAGGTTTGAGGATTGCCATTCCGAATTATTATTCGATTGCGTTTCTTGCAATTTTCCAAGCAGTTTAAACCAAAATATAACTCTCTACTACTTATATTACGAGAGATAGCATAGTCATGTTCAAATGCATTTTATGTTAATTGTTATTAATATATTGCAATTTTGTTCTCACGTATGTATAGTTGAAATGTGAATGCACCTGCATGATTTTTAAAACAAATTTCACACTGTGCTGTTCAAAGATATCGTCATCGAAAGTCAAGCAAGGACGGAGTGACGCGAAAAAACCACGCTTTTAATTTCTTCGCGAAGGATATTTTCGAAAGAAATTTTTTTACATAAACAAATGAGGGCTTGCTTTAAGTGCAATAAAGTAAGCTTCATCATGATATAAGCAGTTTTTTTGTGCGATTTTTGCGTTGCGAGTAAATTACCAAAATGCACAGCTGTTTTGGAGGGGCCTTCCCATGGTGAACGGATAGTAGTCTGTAGTATTGTGTGGGCACGATAACTTTTGAAAGATTGATCAGATTGTATTGTGCTTTGGCTGAATTATCAAGTAATACAGTGTGTCCCAAATTTATAAGGGCACCTCATTTTAACTTTTTTTCTACTTCAGAAATTTGCATTAAATTTTTTATGTTGCATTGACGATTTTTCCTGAAATTTGCTCTCTAAATCTGAATTAGTGAAATTTCACTAATTACTAGTGAAATTTCACCAATTCAATTAGAGAGAAGTCGGCCACTCACGATTAGTAGAAAACTACTAATTTGATTAGTGGAAATTGTCCACGTGTGAAATAAGTGAAATTCCACTAAGCAATTAGTAATCCCTGTCATTGCAGTGTGTACTAATTAAAGAGTGAAAAGTCACTAATTATACAGTAAAAATGCACTAAGTGTTCAGTGAAAAAATTAATTTTTTCAAAATAAATATAAATTGAAAGAAGATTATAAAACAACACGCAGTAGTATTCCCGAATGGTCACCCATCCAAGTACTAACCGCGCCCAACACTGCTTAACTTCAGTGATCTAACGAGAACTGGGTTTTTCAGTGTGGTATGGCCGTTGGCGATAATAAATGAATAAATTGATCTTGAGTTCCTTTTTGTCTACTGGCAATAGTTAAATAGAACAATAATATGATAATTTCAGGGTGGCCGCTGCGCTGGACCGGGAATCTCATGAGACCGGGAAAAACCGGGAAATAACAGTGCATTTATTTTTGACCAGGAATTTTACAAATTTAAAAATAGTCTTTCCAACCTGTATTTCAACCCTTCTTAAATAATTAGATAAATTGTTATATTTTACAATGTCAATGTCAATTTTACAATTACGCAATGTCATATGAGGATATGACTTCAGATTGATAAAAATCGTTGCAGTTCACTAATTCGTTGGTGATCGCGCTAAGTTACTAATGAATTAGTGAAGCGAAGCTACTAAATAATAGTGAACCATGTTTACTAATTGACATTAGTAAAACTTTTACTAATTTATTAGTAAAATATTTACTATTTCAAATGTAAAACATCAAAATATTACTATTTGGTTAGTGAACCATACATTTACTAATTCAACTAGTGAAATTTTCACTAATTCATATTTATATTATTTAGAGAGTGATAAGCCTAATTCGATTTGTTCGTTTATTTCGACAGTTTTAGTGAAAAAAGTGGTGTCTCAAAATAATAGGGGCACTTGAAAAAAATTCGTTCAAAAAAAACTTGCTTCATTCAAGTAATTGAAGCTATATTTGTAAAGAATTATTCAGGTAATTAAAGCTATATTCACAAGGAATTAATTGTCATTCGCGTTCCCGTTGTTATTGAATACCATCTTTATCCGTTTTGGCATTGAATCATTGAGATTTTCGAGACCTCTTGCGCGGATGTTGTCGCACGCTAAGTTTACCGCTCCTTTGAGCTCTGCGACCGTCGTATACTGCCTGGCGTTGTCATAAACATCGCAAACCATCATGCCCAAACATTTTCAATCGGATTGAGGTCCGGAGAAACGGAAAGCCACTCTAGTACTGGAATTTTCGCCTTGGCCAACCAACCCTTGGTAGACTTGCTCACGTGTATAGATGCCTTGTCCTGTTGAAATGTCAACCGAGCAGAGCAGAATCGTCGAATGTAGGGCTTGAGATGTTCTTCAAGCACTGCCTAATAATATTCGCTGTTCATTTCGGTTCACATGTTGGGAATTTAGTTGTTCTTAGATAGGTTATATATAAAAGTTAGAGATTTTGACATTGTACCTGCAAATATACTGCTTAAAAAGCAAAGTAGTTTTTTCGAGAATTTATTTAAAATTTGACAAATATTTTCTTCATTAACTTGTACAACTTCCGGTTATCTGGTAAGAGCAGACTTAGTAGCAATCTATTCATCTTTTATATTATATGTTTTTCCCTTATTGCTGTATACAATACTCCCCTTCAAGTTTAGTCATAACCTCATTCCTCATAGATTTTATCGTAAAAATAATCGCACACTCCATAAGGATATATATACTTAGCGATGAAAATTAGAAAAGGGCTGACCGTTTCGAAGTTGAGGTAAGTAAAACAAAAAATCACATCTTGTGCAAGAGAAGCCTTTCCCAAGGTATTGCAAATGTAACCTATTTTAGTATGTCGCCTAAACGGTTCTGATATTTTTTTTTTCAAAAACTGAGAAACGATAGAAAGTCCCAGCTTATGGTTCCTAGATAGCCAAACTTGAAGTATCATACTCTGATCCTGCTCTGAGACACCGCTAGATGGCGTTGTGGTTTTCCGTCCCTGCACATCCTTTGTTTTAATTTTTGAATTTGACAGTTATGTCGGTAAGTTTCAGCAAATTCATTTGATCGAAAATTTAGCCATAATACCTCGACAGATTCCAAGTGACAAACAATAGTGTTACGTATTAGATGGTCCATGAACGAGTCGAGGAAAAGCCATCATTCTCCTATAGATGGGCAAATATTGCTAAAAGTTTAAAATAAATACAACTTTAAACTTCAAAATATTCTCATGTCATTTTACTGTTAGTGTTATATGAAAAACTATTTTAATAAAAACCCAAGATATAAATAATTAGAAATTCATAAATAATTATTCTAATCATTATTTATGTATTTTTATTTGTTATTTCTTGGTTTCTTATCATTTGATTTACTTCTTAAGTTAATTTTAAAATCACTATTACTATTATTATTATTATCATCTCAGGAATCCGAAATACCGCTATGAGGCGCCACTGGCGACTATCTTCCTTCATTCTTAAAGCAGTAAGTGACCAGAGGCTGGAAGGACCCAATACAGAGAATCTGTGAAAATTTAAATAAATCGGGAGGGCGGTAAGTCAACGTGTAAAGGAACATGAGAGGAAAGTCAGGCTAAAACATTTTACACAATCAGCAGTAGCTGAACATCATATCGAAACAGGACATAGCATTTTATTTGACAAAACAACCGTCATCGCAAAGACACACAATATTTTTCCAAGAAAACATAGAGAAGCAATCGAAATCTTAAAACGCCCAAAAAAATCAATAGGGACAATGGATATAATACCAATCCGATTTGGCTTTCCGTCCTCCCGGGTTTTTTAAAAAGGACTTGATTGGCCAATCAAGTTCAACCAGTCCCCAGCATGGGGCGCTCTGGCCAATCACAGGCATCATAGAGAATACATATATAAGAACAACAATGTTCACGAAACGTCGGCAACATTCATAATTTCGCACACGATTGAAACTCGAAAAATCTTTAAATTTTAAATTTATAATAATGAATCATCGTGAAAGTAATAAATCTATTATTTATTTAAGAATTCTTTTCCCTTTCGTTTAAGAAGTAGAGCCCTGAAAGTATGAAAGAACAGAGAGGTTTCTCTGCATGAATTTATCCGTTATAACACGTTAATGGGAGAATATAAAAAGTATTGACTACAAATTTTCAAACGATTCTCCTTTCTATATCCTGCATAAAATTATTATCCCTAAACATTACTCCTACCTAGTTATTAAAAGAATATATATTAAAAAGTCTAATTGTTTTATTATTATAGTCTGTAATGTCCAAACAAAGATTTCCATATGATCAAACTTTGATAATCAATAACATTGAAGCAGAATTGTTTAAAAGAGAAATTTGTAGGATATCTTCAGAAGACTATTAAAAACAGTTACATATAGTACAAAAAAATAGAGTACAATTCCTGAATTTTCGCGTAGTCCCGATCTGAAAAGTTCGCGAACTTTATTCCATAATTTCTGTGGTTGATCGTATATAACAAATAGTAAATGTTTTCAAACATTAAATCAAAGCTATCATTTTCACTGTTCACAATGGAAGTATCTTTAATTACAAGTCTATAAAATTAAATGATTCTCAATTTTAAAACTTAAAAATTAAATTATTATTCATTTTTCAGTTTCCAAATTCCACTCCATATTCAAAATAGGGCATTATTTTGTATAATATCCATTCAATATCGAAGAGTCTTTACTTGCAAATATTTCTAAATAACTTTCAACATAACATACCTTTGAATATAAGAATTATACTTGTTGTTAGTTTCCTTTCCCCTACTAATCTTATATCAATATTTTTAAAATATGGATTCATTTCCAGTTGTGGAAAAATCCTCTCTAGCTTTACTTTTGATCTTCGAAATCATCAAAATTCAAAGATTATCATTTAGGCTCTTTTAAAATTGGAGAATTTGAAATTGTGACTGCCTTGAATTGGCAGATGAGAATATATGAACTCCTTTCTAATACAACGCTGCTGAAGGCTGGTGACCTTCTCAGCATAAAATATCAACCAATTGCGACTCTCTCAGTTTCCATTTCTTGTCCTCGCCCCCTCCCACCCCCTCCCAACCCACGAACAGGAGTTTTGATGGGACAGACGTAACAACTAAACTCTCCACCATACGGACAATCACTACTTGAACATGATTTCAACTCGCAAAACTAATTTCGCGCATAAAGTTGGTAGTTGGGTGTACAATCTGAACAATGAATAACACAAAAAATAAAATAGCCTCGAAATGGACTGAAGCTTTGATTGACAAAATACTTACACGCGGTAAACATAAAGGTCGAGTTTCAGGCGATGAATGGAGACTGGGTGTTTGGATTGCTAGAGGAATGAATGATCTTAAGGTAAGAGAACTACGAGAAGCTATGCACGCAAGGAAGCTAGCTATTATATGTGTACCTAAAACGGAGAAAAATGGTTGCGAAAGTAGAAGCATAGAAAATAGGGTGTGGGAAGGCGATTTTGAAATAGGTTCAGGAGTAGATAGTGAATCACATGGTAGTCGAGGGGACGGTTTGATTATGAATGGAAAAGCAAGACAGCATCTCAAAGATCAAGGATATGTATCGCACAGATTACTGTGGGTTAGAATGAAGGTTTAGAATTAAGAATCAGAAGATTATTTATCGAAGCGTGCAACGTCCCTGTTAATAACGATCCAAGAGAAGTCAAATACGCCTTCTGGGATACTTTAAATGATATAATAAGTACTTGCGATCATGTTGAAAGAATCATTCTGCTAGGAGATATGAACGGATGGGTCGGCGTACAACGTCAGGGTACAGATACAGAAAGGGTGCTATGTAATTTTGGGGATTCAAGAAAAAAATTAACTGAGAAATATTAGTTAGCTTATGCTTAGAAAAGGGCCTATCTATTAACAATATTTGGTTTTGACATAAAATAATCCACATTTACACCTGGCGTAAAGGAAATAGCAACAGTATAATTGACTTCGTTATTGCGGACCAAAGACTAAGAGAACTAGAAAAAGAAACAAGAGTCATGAGGGGCTCTGAATGCAATACTGGCCATCACCTTCTAGTCTCCAAAATAAACTTAGGACGGGGATGGAGAAGAAATAGAACCAAACAAATGAAATAAACGCGAATCAAGATTGAAAATTTACAGAAACCGGAAGAACGAATAGATTTTCAGAATAAGATAAACGAATGCATAGATCAGGCAACTTCGGAGCCGCTTACAGACAATAAAGATATAGATGGCGCATGAACTGTACTACGGACTATTATTGTTAAAACTGCGACTAAAGTGTTTGGTAGGGCGGTTGTAGGAAGGAAGTCTGATGATGCATGGTGGAATGATGAAATTGAGGCAGCGCGACAAAAAGAAAAAAGAATCGTACAAGAGAACGTTGAACATCACAGGTCTTTGCGATGAGGAGATAAATTGGTTCAAAAATGATTACAGACACAAAAATAGAGAAGTCAAGCGACAAGTGAAGCAAACTGAAGATAAAATCAGAACAGAAAAAGAGAAAAGAATACAAAACGACTTTGAAGGAAGCATGAAACTAATATTCAACAAGACGCCTGAAACAAAAGACCTTGAATACTAATGTGCCCGAATGGAAAACCTCACATAACAAACTTTTTAAGCTCTTGACTTGGGTTGATCGCTAGAGAGAATAATTAGCAGCCTGGGTCAGAGCAGTGTTTGCGGATCGTTGTAAGTACAGTTTGTTTCCTCTGGGGTAATGTTTACCATCAACCATTAATTTTAGTGTTTGTTTTTTTATTTATTAGAATAGCAGTCAGTTTCAGAATTGAACTGTAACCTATTTGTATGAATCATATGATTCTCAAACAAATAAAGCACTACTAATAATTTGTAACTCTTCAAAATTATAAAACTTTGAATGTTGAAGCTATAAAATTGAAGAGTTATTAATTTGGACAATTTACAATTAAAAGTTATGCCAGTTTGAAGTTCCACAATGAAAAATTCTGTGATTTTCATAGTTTGTATTCGAAATTTCTTCAATTTGAATAATTTAGAATTTAAAGTTTGACTTTTGATTTTAAAAATCATTGGAATTAAGGAATTTTAATTGGAACATAATTATTAAAATTGAAAAGTTTTTCTCACAAATTTGGAATCCAGGCAATATGGTCTATTTTCTCAATATTCATAATTGTGCAGGTTTTTTCTTAATTTTTTACGACTACACATGATGTATCTTATAATAGATTCAAAATTTCATCCTGCTGCTCATAAGAAAATAAGGCTGCTCTTGAGATGTACATATTGTTCAAATTTGAAAATCACCCAGTTTTCGAGCGGGGGGGGGGGGGGCGCGACTTTGAAAGAATGCACTTATCCCCCCTCCCAGAAGGCAGGTTTTTTTGCGAATCAAAAAAAATTTCCCGAATAAATCTTACGTATTTCATAAAGGAGAATCTGAATCTGTGATAAAAAATTGGGGTTCCCATTTTAAATTACAAAGTTACCCTCACTCCTTCCTTCTGGGGGTGGGGGTACATTTAAAGCGCACTATTTTTAATACCATTCGGGTAGTGTTTCTAGGTGGATAGTTTCTTGTAGTAAATAACTACAAGTGTGGGCTCACCACACCCACGACCGCCAACAGCAACGCAGTAGTATCAGACGGTCACCCATCCAAGTACTAACCCCGCGCCCAACACTGCTTAACTTCAGTGATCTAACGGGAACTGGTGTTTCCAGCGTGTTATGGCCGTTGCCATTGTTATTGTTGCCATAGTTGAGAATAATTGGTCTGAAAACTTGAAATTCGCAATTATTTCAAGTAATTTCTTGATTTAAAATACAAAGTCTTGGACTTCATACATACGATAGTATTTCAATGAGACAATTTATTACAGAAAAACTTTTGGCTTGGATGTTTTTGTTGGTTTGGCAAGAATTCTGAGTAGATTAAAATATAGTTTTCCAATCCTTTCTGTGCTGCATTTTTTCTCTTACATTTTCGAAAGACTGGTGCAGAAGTTCTGAACTCTGTTTTCGTTAGAAGGAGAGATGCAGCCGCAAACCACCTGAGTTGGAAACCTAAAGACACTCGAGTATTGGTTCTTCAATTGGGTATTGAGGTTCACCACTATGTCTATGCAGCTAAACCACCAGGGTCCTTCTTGGGAATTTCTTGCACACTATCATCAATGTTAGTTGTTGTTCGTTCCGCAAGGTCTCGTTAAGTTCACGATCGTTATTAGTTCGATAATTGAAGACTAAGCCACCTTTTCCTCTCTACAGAATACGTTAGATCAGGAGGAGGTTTGAGTCTTTGAATCAGAGTTTACTATTCTCTTAAAGTTTATTGATCTTATTTTTTCACTAAGATAACTTCTTTATAAGCAACAATCTCAAAGTAACACCGACCACAAATTGGATCAGGCTCGAATTTGGATTGCGATAAAAAGTATAATCTTCAGTTTAAACAGAAAATGAAAACATACTCCCGAGATATTAAGATTTTGAATGCGAATGAGTAATGTCTAATCTAAGAATTATATAGTAAGACCGGCTCCGGAGTAGTCTTTTGTGGCATTGATTGTTGCGAACCAGAGTTATGTTGCACTTCCACGTATAGGCTGTACACTTTTGTGGCATTAAAGTTGCGCACCAAAGTTATGTTGCACTTCCGAGTATGCAGTAGACTTATCTGACATTCGTGGTTGCGCACTGGAGTTATGTCGAACTTTCGGCTCCGCAGTAGACTGCTGATGCATTAGTGGGAGCACAACAAAGTTATGTCGCACATTTGGATCCGCTGTAGACTGTTTTAGGGTTATGACTGTGCAGTACAGTTGTATGATATTAAAGGCTGCCCAGTAAATTTACGTCACACCTATAGCTTCGCAGTGGACTCATATGTGACGTGCGCCGAAGAAAGGGGGCTTAATCTAAAAAAATCGAAATCGAGGTTTTTACACCTTTCGATAGTTTTTGAGTTGCTCTTTTTAATGAAACCATCGAAAAAATCTTCCGAGCGTTATTATTGCTAATAATTGAGTTGATAGGTACACGAGAAATCGTGCTTCCGCTCGAGAGCTCGAGATCCCGTGAACCACCTCCCACCACTCACCACTACATCTCCGCGTCTCATCTATACCCCGTCCGTGAGCAGCGCCGCTATATGCATGAGAATGTAGTGGCAAGTGGAGAGGGAAGATTTCCTTAGTCTTCCCTCTCTCCTAAAAGTCGCGTCTATCGGGTCGACTTCGACCGCTGGTCCTGAAAAATCTCGCTTTCCAGAGTAAGCCCCCTTTCTTCCGCGCACGTCACATATAAAGCTTATTCGCACTGAGTATGATATTGCGCAACGAAAATTCAGCAGAAGTCTAGCTCGCAGCTGAAAGTGTGAAATATCTCTAATGTACAGCCACAAACGCCACATAAGTCTACTGCGCATCCGGAATCGCAACCTGGCTTTAAAGAGCAACTCAAACTGCCACAAAAGTCTACTGCGCTGCTGGAAGTCCGAAATAATTCGAGTGTGAAACCACCAATGCTGCATAAGTGTACTGCACCTCCGGAAGTGAAACATAACTTTAGTGCCCTTCAAAGAATTCCATAAAAGTGTACTGCGTAGCCGCATGTGCTATACAACTATAGTGCGCAGCCACTAATGCCACATAAATCTACTGCGCAGCCGAAAGTGCGATATAACTCGAGTGCGCAGGGAAATATGCCAGATACGTCTACTGCGCAGCCGGAAGTGCGACATAACTCTAGTGCGCAAATTAAAATGTCACATGAGTCTACTGCGCACCCGAAAGTGAAGCGTAACTCGAGTGCGCTTCAACGAATGCTACGAAAGTTTGCTGCGCATCCGGATATGCTATATAACTAAAGTGCTAACCACAAATGCCACATAAGTCAACTGTTCAGCTGGAAGTGCGACATAACTCTATCTAGTGTGAAACCACCAATGCTGCATAAGTATACTGCATATCCGGAAGTGAAAAATAACTTTAGTGTGCTTCAACCCTGGTCCCTACCCACCGGGCAGTGGACGACCCAGAGCGTAGATTCAGGCTGGGTCAACTACGTGGGGGAAAAATGGTGCCGTTTTTAGCGCTATCTGTGTCGGGCGGCGAAGCTAAGTCAGAGTCAATGTATTTGGGCACATGTACATGCATATATTGCTCTTGTGTGCGTCAGTATTTTATTATTTTAAGTAAAAAGGAGATAATAAATGCAAAATGAAGCAAATGAATAACATGAAATGATGAATGATAGTTCATTTTAATTTCAATCCTTATCTAAGATTTTTCAATTGCTTTAATTTGCATTCATTTGAAATAAATGCATGACACTGCATGTTGCATGAAACTGGAACACTGTTTTCAACTGTTTTGAACAACTGTCAAACACTTTTGCAATATGGCCGCAATGTATGCGGTATTACCTCCCTCTGCACCCCGCACTCCGATTTCAGAAATGCGCGAACGCCATCTGTGTCGGGCAGTGAACTATTTCTGTACCCCTTTCTGCCTCTCGGACCGCGCGCCCTAGTTCGTTACGTTGCCGTTTTTGCCCATAGGAGTTGACCCAGCCTGGCGTAGATTTCTGCGTCTGTGCAGTCCTGCGCTTGTTGCAAAGTAGGGAGAGGGCCAATTACCCTACTAGCCAGTTATCTTCAAAACGTGCGTGCGACTTCTGCCCCTGGAAGAAAGACCAAAAAAGTTATAGCAACTGCTATATTTTCATAAAAGGCATTTTTACATAGAAGAAAAGAGCCATATATCCCTCTTGTTTGTCAAGAGCATCATCAAACGAATCGAGAATGGAGTGCGATGAAGAGTAAAGTGGCTTCGAATTTTTGTAGAGTGATTCTTGACTATAAATTGAGATCTTGATTATTTTGAGATATCCGTGGTTTAGGTGACAATGGTTCATGATTTTTTTTTTATTTGACACTCCTACCTACAGATTTGTTTTGTAATCATTCCAAAAATTAAAATTTATGATTTTGTATTTTAAGATTCATTATCATTCATTTGAAGTCCAAAATGAAGGTTTTTTGAACAGCAACGCCATTTTCAGGACACTGGGTTGTACACAACTCAGGGGTAGTGAATGTGTCATGAAGGTTAAGGGTAGGGGAACAGGGTTGAAGAATGTCACAAAAGTTTACTGTGTATCCGGATATGTTACATAACTATAATTCTAACCCCAAATGCCACATATGTCTACTGCGCATCCGGAGATGCGACATGAAGCTAGTGCACAAATAACAAAAAAAAAACCAAAAGGGAAGAAAGAGAAACTTATGATTTCCGTTATGTACATTTGATACGTTCTCAACGACTACCAATAAGTGAATTCTAAGGTCGGGTCATTAATTTTAATTAAGTAGTCTTCAAATACCTGTTTAAAGTGAAATCGTGATAATGCATTCCTAAGAGTAACTGGTAGTGAATTCCAGAATCAGGCACCTATCACAAGAAAATCCACATGTAGGAGAGAGTGGGGCAGGTTCGATCACGGGACAAGTTCGATCACTAGCGATTTCTTGAAATGTCGTTTATATTTTTAAACGGAATTCCTGCCAAAAGTTAGTTCCTCTAGTAACCTTACTTCACAGAAGTAAACGTGGCGCGCGTGTGATATCGCTAGTTGTAATCTGTAACATAACCGCTATTGTTGGATAATTTGAAAAAATTGTCCTTCGAGAAATTTTACGAAGTAGTTTGCCATAGCGCCCCAGTATTTTGGATTAAATAAGTTTTTGTTGTCCCGCCAGTATATACATGTCCTCATGTTTTTACTTTAACTTTTTTGCGAAAAATTGGTATTTCAATTTCTTACCGCATTTGACATTTGTTCATCACTTGTGGGGCAGGTTAAATCAGTGTTTTTGGGGCAGGTTCGATCAACTTGTATGTTGTAGATGCTTTATTTTTTTGATTGTTCATTACTCATTTTCCGGACTGATATGTCATGTTATCGATTTAAGATTTCATAAAAATAAAACGTGAGCACAATTTATTATTGTTTGATGTTTATAATTGATTGTTATTACTGATTCAAATTTCATTGCGTCTTCATTCTGAAAAGGGATATAGCATTCGTCAAGCAAGTAAAATTCAAAGAATTCCTTACGCAACTTATATTATACTACATGTAACATTCAAACAAATCTATTGCTGCATTTGGTTTGTACATTGATCGAATTCGCCCCACAGCCTGATCTAACTTGCCCCACTAACTACTTCGATCAAACGAAACTTTAGAGTAAATGTTATTAAAAATTAATTATTGAAAAGTATGTTGAAAATATATCTCGATTATGTATAATGTAGAGGGATGCTTACTCTTCTGTTCGACCACAAAGACCTATAAACAATTGTTCAATTTCTTAGAAAAAACTTTGTTTAAAAAAAAAGTGATTGAACCTGTCCCACTCTCCCCTATATTGTATTTGTGGATGTGAAATAAATATCAAATTGAAAATATATTTTGTCACTTCTTAACTTATGATGCCTAAATCAAGTACGAATTATGAGTTTAAAAATATAATCATTTTCGAAATTATTTCATAACTAGTGGTGAGATTGGTTAAAAAGATACGAGTAGTTAAAATGACAAACACATCCATTCGATAAACTAACTCTGGTCATTTATTATGAGACTGAGTGATGTGATAGTTTATGAAGCTTCTGAGAGGGAATTCCGTGATTGGTAATCAGCTGTTTTTACCGAGCGATAACCCGTTAAGTTTGCTCGGAGTAAATAGATTCTCAATTTAGAAACGCATTTAAAATAAAAATTGAGAAATAGTGAAACTTATATAACGTGAAATTGAAATCCTAAGTCTATCAATTGTAGTAAAAATCAAGTTAAAGAAATGTATTTTCAATTACTTTGTAGATTTTAATTTGAAATTTCATTTCTTATACAATAAACAGGAAACTAACGCCTTTGAGTTTATTTGAAAAGGTTTTAATACCGCTTAAAATATTTATTTTACCCAATGTATAAAAGTTATTCGAGGGCAATCAGAAAAATTTCCTCTTGTGTCAAAAAGATCGTTCTTGTTACAAATGAAAGTTCCTCTTAAACTTTGGGTAAATAGGGTTTTCATTTGTCTCGAAAAAAATCTTTCTGTAGCAAACATTATCCTTTTGCAACGAACTTTACGTAATCTTGCAGTCAAATAATTCAATTTGTGTAACACAGATTTTCACGTGGTTCGAAACAAAACACTCGAGAAGAAGATGCTTTTGTTGTAAGACAACGTTTTCTCTGAGTGGGGGTGGGTACAATCTCTTTTCCACTCAAACATTTTGTATATAAGGTTTTTAAATTATAGTTTTACATAAATTTTAATTAATGAAAAATAGTTACCTAAATTTTTGTATTAACAGTGATGTCTTATTGTAGGTCCTCATTTTCTAACTTATTTGCTTTCGGTATATAATCTGAGCTACAATGATTTGTAATCTTATAATGGGCTAGTTGGATGTGATCCATGTAACTGCCTGAAAACAAAAACACCATCTTTAACTTATTCGTGGTACAAAATATATTTTAAATGTTTTAACAGGTTACAGTGCCGTTTAGTAGTATAAGCCTGGTATTTTTCTCTTAATTCACTAAAATTTCAATAATTTTTGTAAAACAAATCATAAAATTTTTTCACGAAAATACCAGTAAAAATATCAAGTTTGTTCAAGAAATTCAGCCCTAAGTGAAGTCTCTAATATAAATCACAACTTTTAAACTTTCAAGTCTTAAGAGTTCTTTTTAATCTTCGAGAGTTCATTACTCATTGGAAATTTCGATGCGTTATCGCCAGTTTGTAGCAACTGATTACCAATCACACTCTCTGAAAAGCCTTATATGAACGATGGTCCATATTACATTTCTTCAGTTTAACATCCGACCACAGTCTGTAGACATATTCAAAATGAAATTTGGTGTGCTTCTGACGACCGTTTCCACGATTTTTGCCTTTGGTAAATAATAATCGAAAAAAATGTTTTACAATTAGGCTTTAAATTACAGAATCTTTTAATCTTGCAAATTTCATTCTTAGATGTGTTAACTTTTTTTGCAATGTGTTTTATACTATTGACGACTAATCTTTTATTACGTAACATATATAGCTTTCACGATTAATTGTATTTCCTTAAAGCATATTAGAAAATAGACAAATAATCTCTAATATAATAGAATCCTTAAATTTTTAATAAATATAGAAACCACTTCCGTTTTTTGAAAACTGTGTCACATATTCTTTTTTTTCATGAGATCATTTTTCTTCTTTTCCTGATATCTGCGAAATTGTGATTTATTTCAAAAAATCAAAATGACGATAGGAAAAGGTTATTTTTGAAGAAACATCTGTTCACTAAAAGATTTTTTTATTTGTACAGGAGACTGTTTAAAGTGTTACAAATGTACTCATGGTCAACATGTCGCTTCAAGAAGTTTTGGTCATCTTCCAGAATGTTACTTTAATGATGACGACCCTTATTGCGAGGCTCTTAACCATTGTTCAACAGTCATCTTTGACAGTAAGGGCAATCTATATTTCACATATTTAACTTGTTATTTTATTTTAAACTCCATGTTTATAAAAATTGCATTTCTCTTATTGAATATTGAAAAATGACTCAAAATCATGTAAAAATATTTGCTATCATCGATGAAAATAAGTTTTAATACGCTGTTTCAAGATTTCTCTTACAATACTCATTATTTTTATAAAACAAAGTATACATTGTCTTCTTTTGAATACCAGAAAGATATTAAAATTTGAAAAAAAGTCAGGTCTGAACAAGGTCATGAAGCTAATTCAATAGCATGCTATTACCAAGAATGTAGATATTTCAGTGTGATCTTTATATTATCAGATTGATTGATCGTTTAATCCCTATACAACTTCAGGTCATATGCTCATACGTAGGACCTGCAATGTAACACGAATCAAATGTGACGTGGAGTGGTATGGAATGGAGGCGTCGATTAAATAAAAAAGTTTAATTGCATAAGGTTATCAATTCCTTTAAATTTTGAACACGCATTGTTCAAACATTTCACAATTTTCTCGTTCCGATTTTCTCTTTAGGAAAATCCTAGAGAATAATTTTGAAAATTTTTCTTTTAACTTGAAAATATTCTGATAAGGGCCTATAAGGGTGAATAGGGCCTTATTTAAGGGGTCGTGGAGTAATTGCTATTCTTCGATAGGGTCAGAGGTTAGAAGGTAAAGAAAGAGAGAAAGAAGAGGCATGCTGGTTGGTAAACGTTGCGGTGAGGGGGAGGGGTGTCGTGGAAGTCAGGGTGAGAGCAACGCAGTCGGTGCAAGGCTTGAGGAAGACGCGTGGACAAGATCAATCTAGATCAATTTAGTAACCGGTGTTTGGAATGATGAAATGGCGCCGAGGTATCAAACAAGCAGCGGTAGAGGTGGATGGAAAATAAGACTGTGGTATTATTCCAGCAGCAAGGAAGAGGATGAGGCCGCGGTATAATTCCAGCAGTGAGGAAGGTGGGGGAGAGCCACGGTATGAATTCATCAACAACAAGGAAGAGGTTGCAAAAAAACGTTATGATCACCGTGGAGTCCTTTGGGATGTCGCCCTCGAAGACGAAAACACCGGGGGTAGAATCAAATACTTCATGTAATGCAGGCATGATTTACGCGTCTTTTCAGTTCTGAAAGTATCCGTTTATACGACAGGAGGACTGGACAGCGAATGGGCATGTGCGGCGTGGTGGGGGGTTAAGTAATAGTTCTTTGCGTATGCACCTTTCGCTGTCGCCCGTGTACGAGTATGGAACACGTCAACCTAACCTCAAATGTCAGACGTAATGAACTTGTAAATCATACCTTTGTTACATAAAGTATCATATGTACCAAGAAGTGGAACGTCTTTTCATGTTCGCGTATTTGAAAAACTCACGCTCGGATAAAGAGACTGTTTCTCTCTACATACCTTCTTAATGGAAACAGCAGAGCGGAAGGAGTAAAGGACCCTGTTTTTTCATTATAGATCTGAAGACTGGCCTCTCCTTCCATTCATTGCGCTTGCAAGGGCTGGTCAGTACGCTGTTCTTGTTATTTCTTCTCTTCTTATTCTCTTTCTCTCTATTTTTACCTCGTTGCGCTAGGACTATATGAAGAGGGCAGGAGCGTGGGTGTGTGAGGGTCTGCGAGAACATATTATCTGATAATTGTTGTTCGATTTTCTCTATCTATAGCCCTTAAGGCGCGTATAATAATTCCATGAGAATTGAACTGAGTCCAAAAACGTTCAAAAAGCTTCAATATTTCGGAAGATATTACTCATTTTGGAACACACTAAAACATTTAATTTTGTGGAAAACTTTTGATCGGATTAGCTCCATGATTTTTCTTAGCGCTCTTTCTGTAGAATTTTTATATATTTTATGGTATTCATAAGAAAAAATTTCATATTTCATTTTAATATAATGGTGAGCATTTTAGTGAATATCAGACAACATTCGACCCTAAACTACAAGGTGGTACTGTAACTTGTTGAAAAACAGTAAGCAAATGTTGTTATACCAAGAATAAATTGAAATATGTACCTTTGTTTTCAGGAAATCCTAAAAGTCTGACTGTTATGTATAATTGCGACAGTTATATAAATGGAACTGAAGTACCACATAATGTGATCCAAGAATATTGTCGCTCAGATTTTTGCAACCGTGGAGAAACAAACGCAACTCAAATTTTGACAGATGTGGCTCATAAAATTTCAAAAACATCTGTAAAAACTACAACTGAGCTAGTGAATGGTGCTTCTTGTAATTTCATAAGTACATCACTTTCGTTCTTTGTATTCGTAATATTTTACTTCTTATAAAATGGAAAGTTAATAATTCCATATGAGCAACATATCTTCATTCCTGTACAAAAGGGAACCAATTCATCAAAGGATGGTGTTTTTATTTATTGATGTTGATTGGAATCTGTAGTTTACAATTTTTATATAAAAAATATATATTTCAAGAGAAATAGATTTTTATATATTTGGTCGAGTTAATCATTCAAACCGTATTGAAGCAAACTCAAATTTGTGGTTAATTTCCTCTTCATTACGTTCTAAATTAAATTTCAAATAAGAATGTACAAAAAGACCGAAGTAACTTTTTTTTAAATTTAATATTGCCCAAAATTTATAAAGTTATGTTAGGAATGAATATCAATTTCAGATGAAACCAGTTTCACAACTTCTTAATTTCAATTTTAAATCCATTTCTGCCTCATCTATTTATTAACACAAAGGAAATTTCGGCGGCTTATCGCTTAGTGAAAATAACAAATTACCTATCACTAAATTCTCTTTCAGGAGGTTGATAGAGCGAGGTCCCTATCACATCCCTTCACTCCCGTCATTTTTATCTTAGAAATTCGAAGTTATTCACTGTTAAAGTAATGAAATTGAAACTTTTAAAAATATCGATTAATGTAAATTTTATTCAATTAAATCTAAATCACTTTGAAGTTTACTTCACTTCCTTTAGATATGCGCTACATGTGCATTAAATAATCTAATGGAAATTGCAATGGACTTAACACCGTTAAGCATTATCTAACATAATAGAATTCAAAACTGACTGAAATCCAAACTAAACAATTTAGAATATTTAAATCTGAAACTACAGAATTTGAAAGTGACTGAAAATGAAACCCAAAAATTTATAATATTTAAATCTAAAATGATTAAATTTGAAACTGACTACATCAAAGCTTTCAATATGGAATTTTCCAATGTTGGAAGACTCAATAGTAAAAGTGTCCTGACGCATTTTGTATTTGAATTTTGTGTAACAATATTGTAAAATTTTAAATTGAAAACCTCCAAAATTTAAGAAATTTTATACCAAATATTTTTGAATTTTAGCTTCTGAAGCAACGAAATTGTAGTGTCAATAACTGAAAAATTATTATGTTTTAGACTTGCGCATTCAAAACTTCAATTTTAAATTGAAATTATAGAAATTCGGAAGATCATGAGTATTATTAATAAGTATCATTTCATTAAGTATCAAGTAACATTCAAAGCGATTCGATAGATTTTTTGATTGAAAAATGGGATTTCTGTCCGAAAAGCATCACTGCCATTTACACCGTTCCAATTGGAAGAATTTTAAATATTGTGAATCTTTGAAGTTTATTCATTTAAGAAACGTTTAAAATTAAATGATTAAATAACTTAAACTAGCTGTGAATTCGATTTCGAGTGTTTCCACTTTGTTTGTATTTATAATTATATGGTGCTCATTTCACGAGCACTTTGCTTCCCTTTAGCAAATGTATTTGCTTCCTCATAGAGAAAGCATCAGTTTTTTTTTCAATAATAGACAAACCAAAATCTTCATTTTGCTCAATTTAAAAATAGAAATTTACTAAAAATGAAAAATTACAAAATAATACAAAAAATGTTTTAAATACAAAGACAAATCAGACAAATGAAATCTTGCGTTCGAAATAATAATTTTTTGAGCTGGAAAAGGGAAAGGAAAAGTTCTGTCGCACCCTATCCCTTTCCCAGCTTTATGATTTCTTCACAAAAATTGTCATAATATTACTCTATTTGAAAATTTATGATCAAAAAGTCTTTTCTATTCATGCATCAACTTTAAATTATGTCGATGAAAAAAGTTTTTCTGTTTGAAACTGATGATTCAGATATTATTAATGAGCAGAACTTCCCTAATCTTCAATAAAGTGTATTATTATTATTATTATAGATCAATCGATTTGCCTCGAATCAAGAGATTTTTTCCGTTCTTGCATCAACTTTGAATTATGTTAATGAAAAAAGTTTGACTATAAAAAAACGATTTTCAAAATATATAAATTACCATAACTTCCCTACTCTTTGATAAAATGCGTTATTATTATAGGTCAATCGATTCGCTCCGAACCAAGGAATCTTTTATATTCTTGCATCAACTCTGAATTATGCTAGTGAAAAAAGTTTTACTATAAAAAACCAATTTTCAAAATATATAAATTACCATAACTTCCCTACTCTTCAGTAAAATGTATTAATATTATAGGTCAATCGATTCGTCCCGAACCAAGGAATCTTTCAAATTCTTGCATCAACATTGAATCATGCTGATGAAAAAAGTTTTACTATAAAAAACCGTATTTTCAAATATTATGCATTACCATAGCTTCCTTACTCTTCATTAACATTTATTAATATTATAGGTCAATCGATTCGACTCGAATCAACACACCTTTTCTGTTTTTGCATCAACTTTAAATTATGTTAATGAAAAAAGTTTTACTATAAAAAACCGATTTTCAAAATATATAAATTACCATGACTTCCCTAATCCTTGACAAAATGCATTATGATTATAGGTCAATCGATTCGTTTCGAACCAAGGAATCTTTTATATTCTTGCATCAACTCTGAATTATGCTAGTGAAAAAAGTTTTACTATAAAAAACCGATTTTCAAAATATATAAATTACCATAACTTCCCTAATCTTTGACAAAATGCATTATGGTTATAGGTGAATCGATTCGTTCCGAACTAAGGAATCTTTTATATTCTTGCATCAACTTTGAATTATGCGAATGAAAAAAGTTTTACTATAAAAACCCGATTTTAAAAATATTATTGAGTGCTAGAAAAAAATGCAATAAATATTTTTAGAAATCCTTCGGTCAGTTTCAAGATATTAGTGAGGAAAATAAGCTCTCCAAATTTCATCAATTTATCTGCAACCGTTTTCTAGTTATCGTGTTCACAAAAAAGCGTGTCAGCCACACATCCACACACACATACACACACATCCGGACAATTGCTTAGAATGTTGTATTAGACATTTTTAAATTAGGGAGGGTTTAATTAAATGAATTAAAAGTTTTGAAAAATGTCACCATTACAAAGCTTCCTCTATGAGGAAGCAAAATGAATGATATAGAATTTCCACGTAAGGGGAACAACTCCATGTGGAAGAAAATTGTATAAAATGTCAAACAAACGTATGCTAATAAAGTGTACCATTCAGATGATGGAAAAAGTAGCGAAACAGAAACAAGCATAATATAGAGCTTTAATGTGGACTAAATGAACGATCGTAGATTATTACATATAATATAAAAATAAAATTTCAAAAGTTAGAAACTTTTTTCTTATTTATCCGGTTCTTTAATTATTATCAACAGAGGACTTTCAAATAAGATTGTCTAGAGTTATGTTTTTTTTTCTCCATGGAGAAAAAAAAACTGCGTGCACGCTGTCAACACTAATGAATAAGATTTTTATTCGGCACTGCGGAGGTGCTGAAACCACAGAGATTGTAATATATATTTAATATCCTTCCTTGAAAGGAACTAAATTGTTTCCATTCGATAATTCAAAATGAACGAAGCTACGTGTCTGTGACAAGTTTCTCTCATTTTTCATTTGCCATTCCATATTAAAAAAGTATAAAAGACGAAAACGAAAGGCGGAGATTTCTTTTCCTGAATGTGAATTTATGTCGCATATATCCCCTTTCATGTTTTCCCTCTTCCATAAAATCGTGTGACAGAATCCAAACATTTGACCGCTGAAACGACTACTCAATGATTACCCACCTATTGAGACTCTCGGCTTCCTTTCTCATGTCCTTATCCCCCCGCCCCCCCCCCCTCCCCCAGTAACAGAAGTTTTGGTGGGACTGACGTTACAGATTGACTCCACCATGAGACAAATCACTGCTTAATTCGGACATGATTTCGACTCGCAAAACAAATCTCGCGCATACAGGTGATAGTTGGGAGTACAATCTAAACATGAATAATACAAACAATAAAGTAGCCTCGGAAAGGACTGAAACTCGGATTGACCAAAGGCATGCACACGGTAAACGTAAAGGTCGTGTTTCGGGCGATGAATGGAGACTGGGTGTTTGGAATGCTAGAGGAGTGAATGATCTTAAGATAAGAGAACTACGAGAAACTATGCACGTAAGGAAACTAGACATTCTTTGTGTACCTGAGACGAAGAAAAAGGGTCGCGAATTTATGACAATAGAAAATGGGGTGTTGGAAGGCGGTTGTGAAATATGGTCAGGAGTAGATAGCGAATCACAGCGTAGTCAAGGGGTCGGTTTAATTATGAATGAAAAAGCAAGACAGCATCTCATAGAGCATAATTTTGTATCACCCAGATTGCTATGGGCTAGAATGAAGGTAGGAATCAGAAGATTATTTATCATAGCGTGCTACGCACCAGTTGATAGCGATTCGAGGGAAGTTAAGGACGCCTTCTGGGACACTTTAAATGATACAATAAGTACTTGCGACCAAGGAGAAAGAATAATTTTGTTAGGAGATATGAACGGATGGGTCGGCGTCCAACGTCAGGATACAGATACAGGACGGGTACTAGGTAATTTTGGGGATCCAACAAGAAAAAATTATAACGGGGAAAAATTAGTTAGCTTATGCTTAGAGAAGGACCTATTTATTACAAATACCTGGTTTCGACATAAAATGATCCATACTTACACCTGGTGTAAAGGAAATAACCGCAGTATAATTGACTTCGTTATTGCAGATGAAAGACTAAGAGAACTAGTTACAGATACAAGAGTCATGAGGGGGGCCGAATGCAATACTGATCATTACCTTTTAGTCTCCAGGATGAACTTAGGGCGGGGGTGGAGAAGAAAGAGAACCAAACAAACGAAACAAACGCGAATCAAGGTCGAAAATTTACAGAAACCGGAATTACGAATAGATTTTCAGAATAAGATAAACGAACGCATAGATAAGGCAATTTGGGAGTCGCTTGAAAGGAACAAAGATGTAGAAGGTGCGTGGGCTTTATTGCGGGATACCATTGTTGAAACTGCGATTGAAGTGTGTGGTATGGCGAGGGTAGGAAAAAAGTCTGGCGATGCGTGGTGGAACGATGAAATTGCGGCAGCCCAACAAGAAAAGAAAGAAGCGTACAAAAGAACGTTGAACATGACAGGTCTTAGCGATGAGGAGAGAAATAGACTCAAAAATGAGTACAGACACAAAAAGAGGAAAATTAAACGTCTAGTCAAAGAGAGTAAAGAGAAAACGAGAACAGAAGAAGAGAACAAAATAAAAAACTGCTTTGAAGGAATTATGAAACTATTATTTAAAGAGATGAAGGGAAGTAAAAGTACAGAGTTTTTTAGCATGAGAAACAGCAAAGGTGAAATGCTATATGATATAGACGGGATAGTAGACGCTTTAAAAGATTCTTTTAAAGAACTATTAGGAGGTGAAGATATAGGGCAACAAAACTACGACATTGAACATAATGCATTAGAAAACCCAATTGAAAAAGTCAGTGTCACTGAGGTCAGAGATATAATTAACAACTTGAAAAACGGTAAGGCTGCTGGTTTAGACAGTATTAGCGCTGAAATGCTTAAATACGGTGGCGAGTACATACCTCACAGGTTGTGCGAATTGATAAATTTATGTTTCGAGACAGGAGAAGTCCCAGACGATTGGAGAAAGGCGATTATTGTACCAATATATAAAAAGGGAGATAAAAGCAACTGCAGTAATTACAGAGGTATCAGCCTACTAAGTACCGTAAGTAAAATATACTCAAAAATACTTATTCGTAGGGTAATGGAAATTACAGAAGAGAAGATATGGGAAGTCCAAAGTGGATTTATGCCAGGAAGATCATGTACAGATCAGACATTTAGCCTAAGACAGATCACAGAAAAAAGCTTGAGAGTAGGAAAGAAAGTTTTCTGTGCATTTATTGACCTAGAAAAAGCTTTCGACACGGTAAATAGAAGTAAACTTTGGGAAGTCCTTAAAGAGTATGGAGTGAATGGAGGGCTCCTACAAGCAATAAAAACAATATATACGGGTAGTAAAGCAAGTGTAAGGGTAAATGGGAAACTGAGTGACTGGTTCGATATTATGCAAGGCGTGAAACAAGGATGCGTTATGTCCTCGTGGCTATTTATCATATTCATGGATAAGTGTCTAAGAACTGCCCTCTTCAACGAAAAAGGTATAGATCTCGAAACCGTCAAAGTACGTGGGTTGGCTTTCGCAGATGACAAGATTGTTATGGCAGAATCAGTCGAAGACTTGCAAAGAATGTTGACTAAACTTAACACAAGCATGAAGAACATGGACCTCAAAATTAACGTGAATAAAACGAAAGTCATGGTTTTTGAGGGAAAAAGTGAGAAAACAATATGCAACATTGTCCTAAATGATGTGAGATTAGAACAAGTTGACAAGTACGTATATCTAGGTAGTCTATTCACTAGCGACGGAAAAATAGATGGGGAATTAGATAGGCGCATAAATAAGGGTAAGCAGGTTATCGGTAGAGCAGGATCCATCCTCACGAATAAAAACATATCAAAAAAAGCTAAAATGGCCATACATAATTCCATATTCGTACCAACTGTACTATACGGTAGCGAGGCATGGACCTGTCAAGAAAAGGACAGGAGAAAAATCAACGCGATCGGCATGAAACCTCTGCGCATAATATGCGGAAAAACACTGATGGACAAAGTCCGAAACGAGATAATCCTCAAAGAATGTGGTACAGGAGACACGCTAGTTGACATATGGGAAAGAAATCAGTTAAGATGGTTCGGACATCTTGAAAGAATGAAAAATGAACGACTGACGAAGCAAGTATATAAAGGTAAAGTAAATGGCAGAATGCCCAGAGGTAGACCGCCGAAAGAATGGTTAGAATCTGTAAATGAGACATTGATCCGAAGAGACATAAGAAGTCATAGGAACAGAAGAGCTTGCATGAAGAAATGCATGGACGTAAAGGAAGCTAGAGTAGTATGCCAGGACAGAAATGTGTGGCGACAAATAGTTTATAAGCAGAGTGACAATAGAGTGAATGATGCCTGAAACAAAGACCTTGGATACTAATGGGCCCAAGTGGGGAACCATACATAACAATTTTGTGAGGCTCCTCACTTGGGATGATCGCTAGAGAGATTGATCAGCAACCTGGGTCGGAGCAGTGTTGCGGAGTGAACGTGTTATTTGAATAAATAACACGAAAACTCCAGATCAATCTAAAATATCTATACCATAACACATATACCTACATACCTATCTACCTTATACCATATAACGACCTACTTTACACCTATATACCTATCCCACTACTTTCCAACCGAGCAAGTCACGCCTACCCCGAAAGGGAAATGGCTTAATGGTATAACTGTGACTAACCAATCCTCTGACTACTTCTGGACTACTACCGACTTCGGGTGCTTCCACCATAACCGGAGAAATGACAGGCGCTCTTTGTCTCGCGCTCTTTGCGCTCTTTGTTTGCGTTTGTCTCTTTTTTTACTCTAATATAAATAAGTGAAAGTGAGCGAGAGAGTAATAAAATCCATAATAATTTCAAAAATAATGTTTACGTTTGTGATATTTCAATTAATGTTTTTCATAGGAAGACTATAATCTCATAATTATAATATTACGTAGCCAAAAGTAGGTCTTTTATTTTTAGTTGATAAGAACAGGTAATGAAAACGTGTATAAATACTTTTAACGTTTTAAGGGTTTGTTTTTAAGTAAAAAATTCTTAAATCCTATAAGGACTTCAAAATTCAAATGGCAATGTTTGAAATATTAAATTAATTTCTTAACTCACAACGTAAAAATGGTCAAAATTGCATTACATAAAATTGCTTGGAAAATCGTAGTTACTTTTTCACTGACTCTGTCTTCCTATACGATTCCTTTTGATATTCGTTGAAGTTTGAAAAATTCTCGAAGAAATATTACAATGTTAAATTACTTCAAAACTGATATGACAAGGAGTAATTCAAGGAATAATTTTCATTAACAATACTGAAAGCCTTTGTGATTGGAGTGAAAACTTGATGTGGAATAATGAAAAATTGTACCTTTGGGTTAAAAACTTGCTTTCATAATTCATTATATTAGTTCAATAAGAATTAATAGTTAACAATGAAAATATAACAAATTAAAAAAATTTATTTCATCAGTTGACATCGTGAAAAATTAATTTCTTCAACGTTGAATAATTCCAGATCTAAAATTTTTAGACTACATTGTTTCTAATTCATAGATTTCCAAATTAAAGAAGTCAGAATTTAATTTTTTAAATTGTTTTGCAATCTAAAAGCAGAAATTAAATAGAATGTGATGTCAGATGAATTTATCAATAAAGAATTTATACGAAATTGTAAGTTTTCCAAAGGAAAAGCCTACCAAAAATATTGAAAAATATTTTTTTATCAATTTTTCATTAGCTGAGTTTGAAAGTAGCTTTAGAAAAAGAATATGTGTCGTGAGTAAGACCGATTCATAAAATTTTCTAAATCTATTAATTTAACAAAATTTCCCAAATTTTCGAATTTATAAATTTTAACCCCAAATTTGTTATTTATTAGGTCTCAAAAGGACCCCTAATAAACGTCTTCCATAAAAATCAAATAATTTAATCAAATTTTCAAAAATGTGAGTCAACTTTTTCAATTTTCGATTTTTTTTTTCAAATTCGTGTTCGGTTACTTCAAAAGCTCCCTCGTAGTGAGTTTCATGAAAATATACAAATTTACTGAAATTTTCAAAATCTGCGTGAATACTTTGAATTTTTTTCATATTCCTGGATATTTCTGATTTATTCACTCATATCTGAGTTTATATCCGCTACAAATGCGCTGTGACCTTCTAGTTTGAAGGCAACTGCTTTTCTCTCTCCAAGTTTATTACAAAATACTATAATATATAGAACTTGATAACCGCAATAAAATGAGAGTTTTTTAGAAGAGCAAAAAACATTCTGTTAAACTAAAATCACCATTCAAAGATTGATCAGAGTCTCACTTCTGAACTGAAGTGGTGAAAAATCAAGGATACGCATATTTGCTTCAAAAAAGTTACTCACATTCGACGTAATGGATGTGAAATTCGAAATCTGAAAGTTACACTAACCTAAAACTGTAGTAGGCTCGGTAGCGGATTTACTATAGAAAATTCAATTTTTAATTCAGAAAAAAGTAGAAACATGCTCACGAGATATCAAGTTTATGAATACAGGGAACCAAAGTTGGGGTTGAAATATAGCGGCAAGCCTTGGTGTCGCGCCGAATAATTTCGCGAATATTCTATTTTTCTGACTAAAGCTCGATATGATTTTTGGAATGCAAGGTGCGGCGGTGTTAATTAATTGAAAAAGTTTTAAACGAATTTGATTTGTTTGAAAAATGTTTCAAACATTTGTTTTTTTAAAGAGATAAGGGTTTTTTGTCTAAAAGTTCGTCGAACTGGCAGTTTATTATCTTTGATAACATAAATTTATTAAAAAGTATTTTCCAATTCTATAAAAAATAAATGCTTGATTTTCAACGAACTTTAATATGTTTAAGCAATCATTTTTCCACAAAATTTGAAAACTTTTCTTCATTGTTTCAACAATTAAGTCTTAATTCTTAACAGGAACATATAATATTTGAATAAGTTTTGAAACGTATTCGAAAAATATTTCTCATAAGAGACATAATCGACACTCTCGAGAATACCTGTGGGCTTATCATTAGCAGAAATCCTTGCACCTGTGTATGATTTTACACCGCTCCTGCCTGTTTACGAACGGCACTTTCCATTTTATTTTGAATTTTCTTTATTGCATTTGGTTAAAGAGTATAGGAAAGAGTTCCCATATAGCAAAAAAAACATTATGTCGCGAAAAATCATTATTATACAACCTTGATTATCAGTTGAATATAAATATTAATTTATTGTTTTAACAATTGAAAAAAGGTAAAAATTTTGTAAGGACAGAATTTTTTCGAAAATTGAAAGAACGGGGCTTCAATAACAACAATAACAATGCAAAATTCCATGAAAAAAATTTCTGAGGAAAAAATTCTGTAAGGAGAAAATTTTTCGAAAATTGAAAAAACTAACTTTAATAACTTTAATAACAACAATAACAATGCAAAAGTCGATGAAAAAATTTTTTCAGGAAAAAATTTTGTAGGGACAGAATTTTTTCGAAAATCTAAAAAACGGTATAGGCTTTAATAGCAACAATAACAATGCAAAATTCAATGAAAAAATTTTCTGAGGAAAAAAATTTTGTGAGGAGAAAATTTTTCGAAAATTGAAAAAATGCTATAGGCTTTAATAAATACAATAACAATGCAAAATTCCATGAAAAAATTTTCTGAGGAAAAAATTCTGTGAGGAGAAAATTTTTC
>CAKNXH010001038.1:0-21620 GCA_932178445.1 Andricus quercusramuli
ACGTAATTTTTGCTAAAGAATTTTTTTCGTGAATATAGTCATTACTGTTTCTTATGAATTAACAGGGTGGTTCAACTTTCAACCAAGTAGTTGAACTTTCAATTAAAAAAAAATGAATTCTCAAGAAAAAGTATAATAGTTGATACTACAAACAAGAAATCATTTTTATTTTATTCGAAAACAGTTAAGTTGGATCAAAAAAGACGAATTTGCAAACAAACAGTGGCGTTTCTAACCGAAAAAGAATACATTTCTATACTAAATGAGGTGAATTTTCAACCAAGAAAGTTTTTCGGACAAAAAAGAAAAAAAAAACATCAAATGTATTGAATTTTCTAGTCAAAAAGACAAGCTTTTACTAAACAGTTGAATTTTCAATTAAATAAATGAATTTTAACCAAAAAGATGAATTTTTAACGAAGAAGATTAATTTTCTATAAAGAAGATGAATTCTCAAAAAAATGTAAAAATTTTTAACCAAATAGTTAAATTTTTAATCAAGAAGATTAATTTTCTACCAAAAAAGGCGATTTTCAACAAAAAACATTTCATACGAAACAGTTGAATCTTCTACTAATAGTTCAATTTTCTAACAAATTATTATTGAATTTGCAAATAAAAAATACGACTTTTCTATCACACATTTGAAATTTCAAACAAATAGTTAAATTTTCAATTAAAAAATTAATTTTCAACCAAAAAGAACAAAATTTAACCAGATAGATGAATTTTGAACCTAAATTATGAATATATAAAAAGTTTGTGGCCTGTGCCAGTTTTTTAATTTTTTTTCTTCTTTCTACAGAAGAAAAAATAATTTTTAAACAATAAATTATATATGTTATATATTATTTAATCAGTGTAACGAAACAAAATTTACAATTATGAACCTTCAACCAAAAAAATTAATTTTTAAGAAAGTAATTCAACTTTAAACCAAAGAGTTCAATTTATCAACCTAAAAAGATGTATTTCCAGGAAAAAATATATTAGTTGATATGTCTGTTCAAAGAAGATTTTAATTTTAAATCAGAAGCAGTTGCATTTTGAACTCAAAAAATTGATTTTCTTCCACCAAAAAATGAATTTTCAACAAAATACATACATTTTCAACCTAATAGGTAAATTTTCAACTAAAGAAATTAATTTTGAAGTGAAATGATGAACCATCAAGTAAAAAAATAAATTTTTAACGAAGTAGTTCAATTTTCGATTAAATACTTGAACTTTCTACCAAATTGTTGAATTTTTTAGACGAAAATAAGAATTTTATGCAAAACGTTGAATTTTTAACGCGAAAATGCAAATTTTCAACAATAAGTTAACTTTTAACCGCAATTTTCAACAAAACAGTTGCATTTTCAACAAAATAATTAAATTCTATAACCAAATAATACCATTTTTGACCAGAAAATATGAATTTTTAACAAAAAATTTATTGATAGTCAACCGAAAAAAATGAACTTTCAATCAAAATATTTGGATTTTCTTATTGGGTTCTATTAATACAGTTCGCATTAAAGTAGAAAAATCGAGAGAATGGGGAAAGACTGAAGCCTACGATAAATATAAATAGCCATTTTGATCATTCATAGCCTAATAAATAATAGTTTGGATAAATATTTTCAAATCTTAATACTTTTAAAGTATTAGATTAAGATACTGGAAATTTTCCTTAAAAAAATTGTTAGTTTTCCACACGGAGAAAAAAATCGCACTGTTATAGTAGGCTGAGCTCTTAATATTACAGCACGGAACTTCATGCGCGAAATTGCTATGAATTTCTACCAATATTGGCATCAGGTTAGACATTTTTAGCATTAAATGTCCCATACCATAAAAAAAACTTGCCTTACTACGGTTGTAAGAAACCCCATCCTCTTAGAGTATGAGTACTCTTGCAAAAGCGATGTTTGGCCACGCGTACCGGCGCTTGCTGTGAAGCTAGGTTCGTAAGTAGGCGTGGCCTAATATCTCTTTTGTAAGAATACTCATACTCTAATAGGGTGAGTTCTTTACAAATATTGTAAGGCGAAGTTCGAACTATTTTCGATAGGGATAACGGCTTTAAAAGCATTGAATGAAACCTGCGACAAAAGCATGACTAGTGTTCTTACTATTATAGGCATATTTTTTTCTCCGTGCATTGCACTGGTTTTTGATTTCAGACTACACAATTTTAAATTCAAACTAGAAGGTAGACCGGAGCAACTTCGTCCGGATGAGCATTCATTGCTCTGTATAAAGTTAATAAAACGACATTATTGTATAATAAATTTCCATATGTATTCATTATTTTAATGAAACAATGATTTCATAATTTGAATATATTTTCAACAAGCTACCTTTGGACGAGGCTGCCCTGTATACAGGGGCAGCGAGTTGCGTTCGCTTCACAACACCACTCCGACATAAGTCGTGTATCAATCTCTCTAGCAATCATCCCAGGCAAATAGCTTCACAAAGTCATCATATTGCTATTAACACATTTTATTTTCCAAAACTAATTGCATTAAGGTTCTACGTCTATTTTTTTAACATAGTTTGCTTTTTATATGTATGTTCGTTCCCAAAGGCTTGAAAATGACCATTGGGGGTTTCCCCCTTTCCGCCACAATAAATCAGTTTAAAACCACAAATATTCAATTTCAAAACCCGCTAAATAGTAGTTAGAAAGGGGACTACCATCTGCATGTAAATAAGCATCCGTTTAGCCCCTTCCAAAGACGCCCCTGCGAAGGTGGCTAAAAAAAAGAGGCCCGCAGGAGACGTGGCGTGGGGCATGGGGCTAGGTGTTAAAACACGGTAATTAACAACGAAGAGCGCCGTAAACCAGAAAGGAAGGCGAGTGGGACAGAGTGAGACCACCTTCAGCTGGCCGGTGGCTACCAAGATTTACTGCGAAATAGCCACGTATTTATGAACTACAGGCGCACACGAGCTTACATGTTACATGCACGCCAAATATCTGGATGTGTAATTCCAACTCTCTGTGCTAACCAACCATTGATCAAGTTTCGTTGTAGTCAGGAATTATGAAACATTAATGCAATATCGACCACCTCTCCTCGCTCCTCCTTCGCTTGCTCCTCTCTCTCTCAAAAACACGCATTCTGATTCAAGGGTTTTTCATTTTTTTACCTCGTTCTTTTCCTGCTAGAGTCGGATCGTATTTCAATTATTTCGTTGCATATGTTCTGTTGATCAAGGTACTTATGATATCGAGTGTTACAATCATAATCCCACTCTCTACTTTTTTACATACTCACCATTGTGTGGAATATTTATTATCTGCATAACTAGACGAACAGCAATTCTAATTTTGTTTTTGATACCATTTCTTCAATTTGTATGGAAATTTATGAAGTTGACTCTCAGAAATAATGATATTTTTTGATAGATATTATAGATATACTTAATTTATTGGACTAACGAAATATTTCATCTAGTTTAAATAAAGTCAGTTGCCCTATCCTTCCATCTGGCTCATTAACCTTTAGCATGTGCATTACCCATCACCCCCTCAACCCGTTTTCGCAACTTCATCTTCCGATCCTCCTCCTCCCTCTCTTCCTCCCCCAAACCTAATCGGTACTCATAATCCTGCCCTCCCTTTCCATCTTCCTTCCACTTCAATTGTTTTCTCATCAACCTCCCCGCTCTTTGCACCGCCCCCTCTTCCAACTGCCCCTATCCCTCCCTCTCTCATTCTCTTCACTTTCCATCTATTTGCCTCACACCTGTACGCCCTAAGGATATTTTGTTGTGTAGTCACAGATTAAAGGTCAGGAGTCAAGGTTTGTACGGCAAAAGTCAGGGGTCATAGTTCTGAGAGGTCGTTCAAAAACTAAGTCACGGTGACATAGGGGGAACAGGTTTGTGACGATTTGTGACGAAGAGGGAGAGAAGTTTATCGGAGAATGTGACATCACATATAAAAAATATAAATGTAAATAATAATTTTTTGAAATGCTTGAAAAAATAAAAATTAATGATTTAATTTTACAAGTAAAGCTAAATACAGACATCACACTCTTTCCACTATTCATCTCTTTAATCGTGTTTTAAAAAATTTCCCTTTTTTCCTCCTGTCTTCAAGAAAGTTCCCCTTTCTATCGTTTTTTTTGCTTAAATACAAACAGAATTAAGAAAACCCAATAAGAAAATCTAACTATTCTTCGTTGACAGTCAATTTTTTTTAATTCAAAAGTTCACTATTATATTTTCGGTTCCGAATACTGTCGCGACGAGACACTGCGTAAATTTAATATGATACCTATCCAAGATAAAATGTTGACTTGCATATAGGGGGGGGGGGGGGATGTTCGTATTTGTGACGTCACCCTGGAGGCTTCAAGCTTTGTGTGATGATATGTGACGAAGAAAGGCAGGGGTAGCAGAAGTGTTCAAAACAGTGTGACGTAGTTTTAGAACGGCCTTAGAAAAGAGAGGTCAAATGTCACATATCATATGACAGGGGTCAGGGGTCACAGGTCAAATGCGAAGGTCAAAGGTCATAGGTCATATTGCAGGTATCAGGAATCAGAACTCAAAGATGAGTGGTCAAGAGTCAAGGGTTAGGAGTCAAAGGTCAGAGGTGAAACGTCATAGGTCAAATTTGAATGGTCATAGTTCAATCATGAAAATATTGTGAGGAGATTTTTATTTATTCCCGGTAGAGGACTTGCTTGCTAAATGTAATATAATTTTAAGAAAAATAGCAATTAATTCTTGGAGATAGTGGGAGATGAAGTGGAAGGTTAATACGTAGAATAAGAGAGTGGCCCGGGGTCAACCCGCGCGTGAGTAGAATGGGGTGGGGTTTAACTGTTGCTGGTTGAAGACGTGAAAAAGAGAAAGAGCAAGAGAAACACGCTAGGCCCTTGGGCCGTCATAAACAATAGCAACGAGTAATTGATTCTCTAATAACTTAACGCGCCTGCACGAGGTGCCTCTATAACAGCTTTAGGTAGACATAATGTATTGCCCCGCATCCCTCTCAGCCTATACCAGGGAAGATTTAAAGCCTCTCACAAGAATAATAAACCGTCCCATAGAAAGTGGTTAAGTGGCGCGCTACGTCGTGATGTAAAGTACCTAACTCACTTCTGATCGTGACAAAATGTGCCAATCCTCGCCTTCATTCAATATTCCCTCAAGTGCCAACCAATGATCTCAGCCTAACAATTTCACTTAAATTGCTATTTTTTATAACCTATTTCAAATCAAAATAAGAGGAATGAAGAAGAGCGAGGAAGGTATAGGGGAGATGTCAACAGTGATTAAGAAAAGATGTAAAAAGGGTTTAGAGGGACAATTGGACGGACTTTTTGGAGATGTAGAGTGAAGGAACATAATTAGAGGAGAGGGGGAGGATAATAATGAAGAAAGGGATGGAGAGCTGAGAAGAAAAAGTGTTCAAGGGTTACAGTGAAGTGGAGAGTATCTTTGGTGAGTAAAGGAGAAGATGTGGTATACATGTATATTTTGAGGAGAGTGAAGATAAATCAGGGGATGGAAGCAGGCTAGGAAGGTAAAGGGTTTGGAAAGAGCGGGAATGAGTAGATAACAGGAAGGTGATGAGGGTTATAAAGGAGGAGTGAAAGGCTTTGATGAGAGAGGGACAGGTGGTTTATGTGGATGGGGAATGGGCTACGGTCTAAGTAAGTGAGAGAAGTGGAGGAAAAGTCATATGCTTCAGCGGAGAGACGCGATGGCAGCTAAAGGAAAAAATGTGGAATAGTGAGGGTGCCGGGTAATGGGAATATTGTTAATGGTGAAGGTTTTGGGAAAAGGGTAAGAGGGTCAGTGGATTGAAGAAAGCTGAAATGAGTAGATGACGATATAAGCTTATAGAGGATGAATGAAGAGACATGATGAGAAGGAGAGAGAAGGGCTATGAGAGGAGAGGGGTGGAGAGCTGAAAGCTGAGAGCTCAGAAAAAGGCAGTGTGTAAGAGAAGAGGTGTGTGGTATGTATGGTGGAGCAGGGAGAGGTTGTGGTGTGTAAAAAAGAAGAGGTGATACAAAAGTTTTAGGGGTCGAGTGGATACATTATCAGGATAGAAGGTTGTGAAAGAAGGTGGAGAGGGCAAATTTATTGGGTTAATGGAAATTAGTAGATGACAAAAGGGAACATAAGGGTATATACGAGGACCAAAGAAGCATGATGAGGGGGGAAGAGGTAGCTTATTGTGATGAGGGAAGAGCTGAGGCCTGAAAGGAAAGAAATATGTTAGAGAAGAGGGGAGAGGGTCATATGGTGGAGTAGTGAAAAGCTGCGATGGCTAGAGAAAAATAGGTGGTATGGTGAGGGGAGGGGAATATTGTTGATATTAAATAAGTAGATGACAAGAGGGGATAAAAGGGTTTAGAAGGGGAGTGAAGAGACATTATGAGAGGCAAACAGGATGGCTATAAGGAGAGGAGAGGAGTTGAGGGTTGAGAGGAAAGTAGTTTCCAGAAGAGGTGACGTAAAGGTATAGGAATCGAGGAGGTGTATTATCAGGGGAGGGGGAACTGAGAGAGGCTTAAGAAGGTGAGGAAATTAGATGAGTGGAAATTAGTAGATGACAGAGGTGGAGGTGTAGGGGGTATAAGCTTATGAGAGTAGAGGAGGGATTTTCATGAGAGGGTTAATGTAGAAAGAGCGACAGAGGCAGAGATAGGAGGAGAGGGACTATCAGAAGAGGGTTAAGAAAAGAGAGAGAGAGAGCGGATACAGAATATTTCTTAAGCAATCGCTAATGGTTTAAAAGTACAGTTTTAAAGAGAAAAAGTATTTAAAATTAGTTCTAATTATTATTTAAATATTATCTTTTGCTATTTTGAAGAAGGTTTTAAATAACTTTGTGGTTTGAGGATGTTATAATTGATTCGAAGTATGATACATTGAATAAAAGAGGAAGAATGGCAAATTATTAAGGTAACGATCCAGATTGGAGTTTCCCAGCCTGTCATTACGATCGATAGACCTATCTGGCACTAGCATAGCAACATTGCAAACAAATGATATTGAAGGGATGCTTTCGCAGCCATTAACGAGTCTGCGCGTACCATACCCAGTGATACCTTCACCAATATTTTCTCCCTTCTTCGGCGCCATCCTGATCCCTCATTGTGGAAAACTTTTCCTGAAATGATCTCCTTACTTTCTGACTGCTATAAATACAATTAGTTTCATATTTTCGAGAGGTCATTATTTTCTCGTAGGTTCGAGTTATTATTAATATACCATTAAGCCATTTCCCTTTCTGGGTAGGCATGACTCCCTCGGTAAGGAAAGGAGTAATGTGAGGTAGGAGGTACAGATTTTTTAGATTGATCTAGAATTCTTATGTTATTTATTTAAATGACACGTTCGTTCCGGAACACTGCTCCGACCCAGGTTGCTGATCAATTTCTTTAGCGATCACCCCAAGTGAAGAGCCTCACAAAATTGTTATGTGTGGTTCCCCACTTGGGCCCATTAGTATCCAAGGTCTTTTGTTTCAGGCGTCATTCACTCTACTCACATTCTTTTTATAAACTATTTGTCGCCACACTTTTCTGTCCTGGCACGCTACTCTAGCTTCCTTCACGTCCATGCATTTTTTCATGCAAGCTCTCGTGTGCAAGCTTCGGATTAGTGTCTCATTCACAGATTCTAACCATCCTTTCGGCGGTCATCCTCTGGGCATTCTGCCATTTACTTTACCTTTATACACTTGTTTAGTCAGTCGTTCATCTTTCATTCTTTCAAGATGACCGAACCATCTTAACTGATTTCTTTTCCTTGTGTCAACTCGTGTCTCCCTTGTACCACATTCTTTGAGGATTATCTCGTTTCGGACCTTGTCCATCAGTTTTCCCCGCATATTGTGCGCAGAGGTTGCATGCCAATCGTTAATTTTCTTTTTATCCTTTTCTCGACAGGTCCATGTCTTGCTACCGTATAGCACAGTCGGTACAAATATAAAACTATGTATTTCCATTTTAGTTTGTTTGATATGTTTTTACTTCCAAGAATGTATCCTGCTCTACCGATAACCCGCTTACTCTCATTTACGCGCCTATTTAACTCCCCATCTATCTTTCCGTCGCTAGTGAATAGGCTACCCAGATATATGTACTTATCAACTTTTACTGGTCTCTCATTATTTAGGACAATGTTACACATTGATTTCCCACATTTTCCTTCAAACACCATGATTTTTGCTTTGTTAACGTTAATTTTGAGGCCCATGTTCTCACAGAAAAAAGAAAATGTAATCTTTGCAGTAATTTCAGAATAATCTTGATCTTCAACAAAAATTAACTTCACGTGTTAAAATTTACCCACCACATTGGAAATGGTTACCATGTGAACGCTACTGACTTTTGTTTTGTTTCGATGCGCAAAAATTCAACTTTATCTACTTGAAAATTTCCCGCAACAAAAATTTACTTCTGTTTTTTCCGTGCTTCATACTCGTATTCAGTTTATTCAACATTCTTCGCAAGTCCTCGATTGAATCTGCTATAACAATCTTGTCATCTACGAAAGCTAACTTAATCTGGGAACCTGAGAATCGGTGTAAAATATGTAATAAAACGGGGATGCTCAGGTCCGGGAATTTCAAACTGTCAGGGAAAGTCAGGGAATTTAAAACTATACAGGGAAAGTCAGGGAATGTCAGGAAAAATCAGAAAGTTTTAGAAAAACTTCAGTTCAATGTTATATTATTATTTCGTTGAAAATTCGTCTTTTTTTGTTAGACTTTGACTGTTTTCAGTTTTAAATTAAAATAATTTATCAACTATTTCATTATTCGTCAAGAATTCATCTTTTTTGGTTGAAAATGCAACTACATCTAGATGGAAGTGAAACTAATTTGTTCAAAATCAGTTATTTTGGTTGATAATTTATCATTTTAGTTGAAAGACTGTTTTCTTTGTTCAAAATTTAACTATATTGTAAAAAATTCTTTCCTTTTTGTTGAAATATAATTTTTTTTTCAACTAAAAATTTAGCTGTTCAATGATTGGTTAAAATTCCTATATTTTGTTGTAAATACTACATTTGTGATAGAATATTAATCTTCTTGGTGACTAATTTATCTTTTTAGTTAAAAATTAATTTTTTTTGGTTGACAATCATTGTTTTGATTAAAATTTAATTTTTTAACTGAGAATTTAACTATTTCATTTTTTGTCGAAAATTCGTCTTTTTTGATAAAAATTCAATCCTTTGGTAGAAAATTCATCTGTTTGTTTGAAAATTTAACTATTTCGTAGAAAATTTATTTTATTAGGTTCAAAATCTATTTTTTGACTGAAAATTTTTAATCAAAAGATTCTATTTTTGGTAAAAAAAATAATTTACTTTGGTTAAAAATTTAACTATTTTGTTGAAAATTAATGTACATATTTTGTTGAAAATTTGTATTTTTTGGTACAAAATTTATCTATTGGGTTGAAAATTCATTTATGTGATTTAAAAATAATTTTTTCCGTTTTTTAGTTGAAGGTTATGTTTTTAAACTGAAAATGTAACTATTCCTTTTTTTTGAAAATGTATCTTTTTTAGTTGAAAATTACTTCATTTTGTTGATAACTCGTCTTTCTTGGGTCGAAAATTCGATTATTTTGTTAGAAAGTTGATATTTCTGGGTTGAAAACTAACCTGTTTTGCAGAAAATTTCCTCATTTTGGCTTGAAAATTAAACATTTTGGATGAAATTTCTTGCCTTCATTTATTAAAAAATCCTTCTTGCTTGAAAAGACAACTCTCTTTTTGAAATTTTCCCTTTTTGGTTTGAAATTTTCGTTTTTAAATTCAACTATTTTCTTAAAAATACGTATTCTTTGATTTAATTAAACTGTTTTTGATTGAAAATTTAAATATTTTTTGATAGAATTGGATAGAATTTTGTTGAAAAGTCCTTTTTCCTTGGTTGAAAATTAATTGTTCGAAATAAAAATTTAATTCTTCGATTCTCGTTTTAAAATTCATTTTTTTTAGTTGAAAATTAAAAAAATGTTCGGAAATTTATATGTATATTGTCTTACGTAATTTGTAGATGACCCGTTATAAAATCCTGCATGACATTTTTTTTTGCATTAACATTATTGATCTCCTAGGTCTTACCTTACGTTTTTTTATACCTAGAAGAAAAATTCAATACATTGCCATTCGTTAAATTATAAACCTAAAAATAGTGAGGGGAAATGAGGAGAAATTAAAGGAGGGAAAAAAGGGACAGTGACGAGAAATTACAGGAGGAGATGTAGAGGAAGTTAGCAGTAATAAGAAGAAGGGAAATTATGAAACATATCGGGGAGTGAGGGGAAGTAGGGGAAATTATTAAAAATTAGAGTAAGTAGGGGAAGGGAAGTTTCAGGAGAGGAAGCGAGAGAAGGGGGAAGTATAGTATGAAGAAGTTGAGAAAGGGGGTAAAAAGAAAAATTTAAAACGGTCAGTGAGAATGAAAAAATGAAAAAAGATGGAAAATCCAGGGAATTTTGAAATTGGGCTTTTGTAGGAACCCTGTAAAAGTAAGAGAGAAGAAGAGTTTGCATAATTGTTGTATCATTGCCATTCGTTAAATTATGGACCTAAAAATAGTGAGAGGAAACTAGGGGAGATTAGAGGAGGGGGAAAAGGGAAATTACGGGACGGGATGTAGGGTAAGATAGCAGAAATAAGGAGAAGGGAAATCAGGAAACATAACGGGGAGTGAGCGGAAGTAGGGGAAATTATTAGAAATGAGAGTAAGTAGGGGAAGGGAAGTTTCAGGAGAGGAAGCGAGAGAAGGGGGAAGTAGAGTATGAAGAAGTTGGGAAAGGGGGTGAGAAGAAAAATTTAAAACGGTCAGTGAGAATGAAAAAATAAAAAAAGATGGAAAATCCAGGGAATTTCGAAATTGGGATTTTGTAGGAACCCTGTAAAATAATAGGGAAGAAGAATTTGAGGAATCGTTGTATCATTGGGTAAATTATGAACCTAAAGGTAAAGGTTTGAGGTCAGGTACAAGCGCCCCTCACGAGCCGGCACGGTGTGATCTTATTATACGAGAGCGATGATGACCATGTTTAGATGTTGGCTTGCCAGATTTAAGAATACACCTAACCGCCCTTCTTGATCCAGCAACGATTACGGTAACGAGGCCTCTTTAGTCACGTTCACGATGCCGGCGGTACTTCTACCATCTTTATTCTATAATCTATAATCTATATCTACTACATTTTATAGTATAAACTATAAAACCCTCTTCTTCACCGGTATATGAAAGATTCTCTTCAAAGTGCTCTTTATTGAAACTTTGGTTTACTATCTTAGTTACAGCATCGAATAAACTTAACATTGAAACCACAATCTATTATACCGCTAAATTGGCGAACTACACACAGTACTCTCCTCTAACGGAATTTGTGTAACTGTTGATTTCGAAAATTAGTAGACCTCATTGTCTAATAAAACAAATAAAAAAGTTAAGTTTTAACATTGTTCTGGTGGGCCTTTAAAAAACTACGTCACATTGCCATGGGGAGGGGGGAGGAGGCTAATAGGATTTGTGACGATTTGTGGCGTAGGGAGGAGGGGTTAACGCAGAATGTGACATCACACATGGATAATATTAATGTGAATATAAATTTCTTTTTATTTCTTGAAAAAATGAGATTTAGTGATTCTATTTTACAAGTAAGATATCTAAACAGAGACTTTAAATTCTCTCCCCTATTTCTCTCCTTACTCCTTTTTAATACAATTCCTCGTTTTCCACTGTTTTCAATAAACTTACCCTTTTTGTCGTTTTTTCGTTTGAATACGAACTAAATCAATTGAATACAATAAGAAAATCCAACCATTTTTAGCTGAACGTTAATTATTCTTAATTGAAAAGTCTACTATTATATTTTTGGTGCAAAATTAATCTCTTTTTGTTTTGTTGAAAATTAATTTTTTTACCTAAAAATTTAACTATTCAATTATTGGTTTGAAAATTCATCGTTTTTCAGTTGTAAATTCGACAATTTTATTGAAAATTGATTATTTTCAGTTGAAAATTGAAGTAGTTGTTTAAAAATTGAACTACATACTTTGTTAAATAGTCACTTTATCAGTTCACGATTAAACTTTTTTGTTAAAAATTAATTTATTTACCTGAAAATTTAACTATTCCATTACTGGTTAAGAGCTGATATTTTTTACTTGAAAATTCAACAATTTGGTTGAAAATGTTAATTTTGTTACACATTTCGTTTCTTTGTGCTAGAAAATTAATCTTCTTCATTTAAAATTTAACTACTTCGTTGAAAGATGAATTACTTTGTTGAAAATTTATTTTATCAGTTGAAGATCCATCTCTTTGATTACAAATTCAACAAAACTCAACTGCAAATTTGCTAATGTACTTGACGTCAAAAATTGATTGTTTTAGTTTCAAATTTAACTATTTGGTTTAAACTTAACTTCATTGTTAAAAATTCAATGTTTATATTGAATACTTATCTTTTGGGGTTGAAAATTCTATTGTTTTTATAGATAATTCAGTTATTTGGTTAACAATAAACTTTTGGTTTGAAAATTAACTTCTTGATTGAAAACTCATATTTTTGACTTAAAATTCAACTGTTTTCTACAGGAATCGCGTTTTTATTTTGAAAATTACAACAATTTGGATGACATTTTTTTCTCTCTTGTCCAAAAACTTTACCTGGTTGAAAATTTATCGCTTTTGTTGAGAAGTCGTCCTTTTGATTTAAAAGTTCATCACGTTTGGTTACAAAATGTACCTTTTTTTTGTTAAAAAATAATCTGTTTCGGTTGAGGATTTAACTATTTTATTGAATATTCGAATTTTTTGGTTGGATTCGACTGCTTTCGGTTTAAAAGTGAAAACTTATTTGGTTGAAATATCAGCTATTACATTTTTCTGAAAGAAGTAATTTTTTTGTTAAATTCAACTTGTTTTGATTTAGAATGGAAATCTTTTCTTAGCTAAAATATCAACAATTATATTTTTCGTTGAGAATTATTCTTTTTTATTGAAAATTCAACTAGCTGCTCGAAAGTAGAACTTCTTCGTCAAAAAGTTATTTTTGTGATTGAAAATTCAAGTATTTTCTTGAAAATTCCACTATTTTGTTGAAACTTCTATCATTTTGTTGAAAATTTAACCGTTTTGTTGAATATTTGCCCTTTTGGACAGAAAACTCGTCCTTCCGGATCAAAAATTCAACTGTCTTCTAAAACATTCGTCTTTTTGGTTTGAAAATTCAACTGTTATTTGTAGAAGTTTCATCTTTTTTGTTTAAAAATTCGACTATTTTGTTGAAAATTCATCTCTGTAAGCTGAAAATTCAACTATGTAGTTACAAATTCAACAATTTTGTTTAAAATATAACTATTTTGTTTAAAGGTTATCTCTTTTGCTCGAAAATTCTAGTCTTTGGTTGAAAATTTCTTTCTTTTTTTGAAAGTTTAACTATTTGGAGAGATTAAACCACTGGGGAAACCACTAAAAAAAGTTCCTGATACTCTACCTCCGGGCTGGTGTGGAAAAGAGTTCGTTTTATAAAACAATTTTCAAGTTCTTACGATCTCCTGATACTAAATTTGGTTGTAAATGCAACTTTCCAGGTATAAAAGTCAACTGTTTTTTAAAACATTCGGCTTTTTTGGTAGAAAATGCAACTATCTAGTTCAAAATGCAATATACACTTATAATATACTTTTATAAAAAAAAAGAATTCATTCCCGTATTTTTTCCCCTATTTTCACAAAAAATCTCCCTATTTCCCCTGTTTTTAGAACATTTTGGGCTGTGAAGTCTGTTAAAATATGTTATGTAACCTTCTTTACATAAAAGACCGTTTGCTCCAAGGAGGCAAACATCCTTTTATCTGAGCGAAAGTTTACAATAACGAGACGTAAACGAGCACGTTATTGCAAACGCCTCGTTATTGCAAACTCGCGCTCGAATAAAAAGATTTTTTGGCTCCTAGATACACAATATACTATTATGTAACGCAGCCATGATTAACGCGTTTTATTAGTGTGTTTTGAGTTCAGAAAGTACACTGGGAAACCCTTGTTTGTATTTCTTGTTAAAAATCACACTAGATTTAACTATCTGAACTTTGCAATGAGAGGCAAAAAGCAAATTTTAATAATATTTACTAACCTCAATAGTAACTCGTAGCTACTTAAAGAATTATAAAATATATTGGAATAAAAGTTAAAACAATTGCATTTATTGTAAAAGACATTTGAAGTATTTATTAACCTCTGTAGTAAAACTGCAAGTCTGCACTATTTACTAATTTTGGTAGGAGAAAATAGTAAATTTGTTGGATTAATATCTGTAGAAGATAACAGTATTTACAAAGTGCTGTAGTAAAATGATGCGCAGGGACCGTGCGCACCGAATTACTAACTGGTTAGCAAAATCTGCTACAGTGGGAATAGGAAAAAAAATAAATACGTGTTGCTAACTTTCACACAAGCCTACCTACACACATGTTCTACATTTAACGCATAATTCACATTTATTTAAATTAAGAATTGACAACATTAGAAATTACATATATGTATATATTCTTAAAAGATAGTATTTTATATTATAAAGCTGAAACAGAAAAATCGGGTTAGAAGAAAACGAAGGCTGGCGGGAATCGAACACGCGTCTCCGGGACAGCAGTCGGGCGATGATCCATCTACCTATAAGACATTGTGGGACTCAGAATGAAAACTTCCATATGACCTAAATGATAGAAAGTTTATTGGTTCTAATTCATTTAATCCTTAATTGATTAATATTCATGATATTTTTATAATTTTAAACAACAAAATTTTTAATGTAATTAAAATAAGTAAATTTTTTTTTTAAATTATGTTTTTTTGCGGATTTTGCATTGAAACATAAATTAGATGTCATTTTCACAACCTAAAAATATGATCGGCGATCGACACACGTCAGATGCACTCGGCCGCGCTCGGTCCAAGGCTCGATACTTTCTGCTAAATCAGTTAGTAATATTTAGGACCAAATTTAATAATTGGTATTAACCTTTGTTACAAAAAGTAGGAAATGTCCATAATTCACATCGTGTTCCTACAGACAATAGTAATTTCTTCTACATATTTAGTATATTATGTTATTTAAAATACTTATTACTTTTATTTTTTTTGTACAATTTATTAATTTCTCTACTAATTTTTCCTACATCGGATTTTACTACAGAGAATAGTAAGGATTGCTATTACCAAATAGGAAATCTTCTTATAAAAATAGTATAACTTATTATTTATGTATTAAAATGTCAAAATTTTAATTAAAATTTTTTTTTTTTTATTTAATTTTTTGCCCCCATTTGCTATCCGTTTTAGTAATTTTTCTAACCTAAAGTTTCTCAGTGTAGCCGTTTACACAAAAGGAAGAGCGACAGCGAATGCGCATGTGCGCAGTACAATAACGAAGTATTATGGGCTCATAAACGTACTCCGTGCATGCGCGATTGCTGTCGCCCACGAGCAATTATGGCCACATCAACCTAATCTCAAATGTCGGACGTCATAAACTCTATAATTATACCTTTCTTACACAAAGTATCGTGTGCACCAAGGAGGCAAACGTCCTTTTATCTGATCGAAAGTTTACAATAACGAGGCGTAGATGAGCGCGTTATTGCAAACGCCTCGTTATTGCAAACTCACACTCGAATAAAAAAATGTTTTGGTTCCTAGATACACAATATACTAATGTTTGTATGTCTTATTTTATGTGTTCGTAATATTCTGAAGTTCAATTAGGACCTTTTTTCGGGACTTTTGAGAATTGTAGAAGACAGGGGTGTAGGAAATACATGAAAAGAGAAATAGGGACAGAAATAAGAAGAGAAGGGCAACTGGGCCCAAAGGAGTGAAAGAAAAAAAAGATGGAGCAGCAAGATCTCACGAGGTATCTCGATAAATCCCTTCGCCGGACAAATAACGACAAGCCTCATTACTATAAACAGTCTGCGTGTGGCGCTCCACGACACGTTGCGTTGGCTCGTCTCTCGTTCTTTTACATTTATTTTTCATTTTTTATCATTTATTCTTATTTCCCTCCTTCGACGATCATTCGTTTTAATCGCGTTCTAACACGCTGAGCAAATTTCGTATGACAGTAATAAACACCATCGAACGTGTAGAAACGTTTAGTCTTGCGATTTTACAGCGGTATTGCACTGAAAGAACAAAATTCAGTTGCAAGATTTTATATGTGGCTTATTCTATCCTCAACTTCACCGTGAAGGGAAAAACAAATAAATCAGTTTAAAAAATTAACATGGAGGAGAAAAATAAAATTTTATGTTTTTTATTTGAAATTCTCATTGTAGCTATATAGGCGAGGCATCTGGTACTTTTCCACCGTATCAAGTAAGTAAAGCGAGTTTGTTTTTGCTAAAAGGGTTTATTGACGGATCCTGATGAAAATTCCAAATTTTTAAAAAAGTTCCAAGAATCGTATATGGGTAGACTGACCCATTTCACTTTAAAGCAAAATTTCCGACAGAAAAAATAAACTAGACAAAATTCTGAGACAGTTATGAAAAAAAACCTCGTACCTCTAATAAGTGCCGAATTATGACTCTTCAAAGAGAACTGATTTTTTTCGAAAAAGTGGCTGAGAAATAAAATTTTGAAGTTTGTACCTGTATTTTGGAACCTGTTAATTTTACGAAAAAAATTATGAATATTAATTAAATAACACGCAATTGCGAGTAATTCTAGGGGAAAAACAATGACCAAGCCCCAAAAGGTCTTAAGTTAATATTTATATAATAATATTATTTATATTTAATTGTCTCCTCTAGACAAAAAATGCTTTTTTTATATAGCTCATTTTTCTTTATCAAGCAATTATTGTGTGAAAGATTGTTTAAAATAGTATTCACATTTTATATATTTTCTCTGTGAAAATTACTTCCAGAATATCTGTTGTCGAAAGTGAATAAAGGAAAGATAATAAATTAACTGTTTTTACACGGTCTATCATTATTTATAAAAAATGTAAATAATGGGAATAGTTTTATAACATTCTATTATTTTAAATTAAAAATGCTAAAACTTGATAAACTAATCAGCGGAGAGGAAACAGTTATTGTTAATTGTTGATAATAAAAGTATATGTAAACAAATGGATTACGTCATTATGAATAAATTAAAAAACTAATTAAATAATTGACTCATTGATTGAATGATTGACTGATAAATTACTTAGCGTCAGTAAATGGAGAACATCGTAAATACTTAAAAATTGTTTTCAAATTTTACCTGCATATAAGCTATACTATACTTGTTTATGAAACTTTGTATGCAAAAAATATAAATAAATTCACAAAATAAAATTACCATAATTAAATATTGTAGTTCCAACTGGGAAACCACTAAAAAAGTGCCTGATACTCTACCTCCGGGCTGGTGTGGAAAAGAGTTCGTTTTATAAAACAACTTTCAAGTTTTTACGATCACCTGATACTAAGCAATATATCAGTCAACCATTCAATTAATTAGTCGATTATTTAATTAGTTTTTTATTCTTTTCATAATAATGTATGAAATTGGCTTAAATATACTTTTATTGTCAGTAACTAACAACAATAATAATACAATATTTTGAAACTAATTCCATTATTGAAATTTTTCATGAATAATAAATTAACAACGTAAAATCAGTTCCATTTATAATTTTTCCTTTATTCACTTTCGACAAATGACTATCTGACTATTATACTATTATTATTACACCCGAGATTAGAATTCGGAAGATTTTGGAACCCTCCTCCCAAAAAAATCCCTAATTAATATAGATGCTCCCTTATTAATATTGCTGATCGATTTAAAATAGAAAACGTTAATAAATTTAATAATTTCAAATGGAAAATATTTGAAAATAAGTAAGTAAAAATATCCAAATGAATGCCTCAAAAATTGAATAATTTTTCATCGAGACATTACAAATTGTTTAGTTTCAAAATGATTTTACACTGAAAATGCTTTCAAGTTGAAATACTTCAAAATAAATAAGTTCTCAGTTGAACGATTTATAATTTATCAATTGTAAATAACAAAATCTTCAATTGAAGTTTTCAAGAAAAAAAAATTATTTGTTAAAATAAAGAAAAAGCTTTTACGTTTTTCTTTTTGTGAAACTTTAGATTAAACTGTGCTCGATTGAAAAAGTATGTTCCCTGAATATATTTCTTTGTGGAAAGGTGGAGAGTAATTTATCGTGGTCGATCGATACGTCAATTAATTTCGGAAAGAGGCTAAGTGCGTTTAATTTAAATTACTATTGGGGAAGCGAGCCAGACAAGGGATTGCATATATGAAGTAAGGAGCTTCGCACACCTGGCGAATCGACCTGGTGGTTCTCATTTTTTGAAGACCTTTCGGAGAATATTTAATTTTATACTTGAAATTAATTATTTTTATTAATTAAGAAAGAAAAAATGCACATTGTTTAAGGGTCTGATCTAAAAAAAAGTGGTGTAACAATATATGCCTCGAAAATCTGATAATCACTGTTGGTGAAAACCTGATTGGCTTGATATTACAAGTTCATAATTAATTAATCTTTAACTTGATTTATAAAATTGACAAAGAGGGCCTATTGGTTATTGCAACCAATTTGAGAACAGAAGCCTAAAAGTAAGTAATAAAAAATAGTTAGGGTCATAATTGTTTATTTAAAGTAGTTATTTGAATATTTGTGTTTTTTCTTCCACTTTAGATAAAAGTCGTAATTTTTATTGAATGGTAATTTACAAAAGCTTTTTATATTCCTTGAAAGGTTCTCTACACAATTTTCGAAATAATATTTGATAAAAAAAACATGACCAATATAATTGTAAAAAACCTTTCAAGGAATAGAATGAACCTTGGTAAATTAAATTTGAATGAACATTGCGAAAATCAGTGGGCCTTTCTTTCGCTAGGAATTAGGATATTTTTAAAAATAAGTTTAATATAAAATCATATAGTTTTTAAGAATACTTCAAATTTCTCAAATGCTTAGGTTGTGTTACCTTTTGTAGTGAAAATTAGCATTTTTAAACAAAAATCGTTATCAAGATTCTCAATAATGAATTTAAAGCTTTCACGATGATTTATTATAATAAAAAATGGCGTTTCGGGTTTCAATCGTGTGCAAAAATACGAATCTTGCCGACGTTTCGTGAACATTGCAGTTCACTTCTTCAGAACTAACTTTTTGTCCTAGTTTTTCTCCCCCAATTTTCAACAATTTTTGGTTCGGTTAGCGTTTAAGAACGGAAATGGATATTTGTAATGAAAAAATATTATATTTCCAAGATCAAAAAATATTAAATAATTAACGTTTTTCGGTTTTGTTAGCCTTTTTTACTGAAAATTGACATTTTAAAACAATAATGATTAGATTTTAAAGGTTTATCATTTCTGAACAATTTTAAGAGTTTAACACAAAAATCTGATATTTTGAAACAAAAATAATTTCAGTTCAAAGAAGATTTACAATACTAAATAATTTTCTGTTCTGTGATATATTAGGTCTTTTCTTCGGGAATTGCTGGTATTTTTAATAAAAAATATTAGATAACAAAAAATATATACATTTTTCCAACAACTTTAGGTTATGTTGTTGTGTTTTACCTAGATGAATTTTCAACAATATGGTTCAGTTTTCAACTAAATATATGAATTTTTAACCAGGAAGATTAAGTGTCTATCAAAAAAGATAAATTTTCGACAAAAAAGAAATAGTTAAAAATATTAATTTTCATTTTCGGAGGAGAATAATTTTCAAACAAAGAAGTGAATTTGCAACCAAAAAGATTAATTTTTTATCACGAAAGATTCACTTTTAATCAGATAATTGAATTTTCAACCTAATTTTGAACTTTCAAAGGAATTTCTAACCTAAGAGTTACATTTTCAACCAAAAAGGTGAATTATTTACAAAGAAGATTAATTTTCTACCACTAAAGATTCATTTTTAACCAAATAAATGCAATTATAATCTAATTTTGAACTTTTAAAGGAATTTTCTACTTAATAGTTAAATTTTTAACAAAAAAATGAATTTTCAACCAAAACAGTGAATTATTCACCAAGAAGATTAATTTTCTACTAGAAAAGATTCATTTTTAATCAAATAAATGAATTTTCAACCTAATTTTGAATTTTTGTAGGAATTTTCAACTTAATAGTTAAATGTTCAAACAAAAACATGAATTCTAAACCAAAAAGATGAATTACTTACCATGAAGATTAACGTTCTACCACAAAAGACAAAGTTTCAACAAAATACATAATTTTTCAATTAAATACCTGAATTTTGAACTGAATAATATAAATGTTCAGACAAAAATAAAATAGTTCAATTTTCAGTCAGAAAAATTAATTTACCAAAAAAAAGTTTCAACAAATTGTTCAATTTAAAAAAGGGGGTGCTTTCAACTTAAATGATGAATCAACTAAAAAAAATGAATTTTTAACAATTTAGTTCCACTTTCAACTAAGTACTTGAATTTTGAACAAAAAAAAATTGTTTGTTCGACCCTCCTTAAAAACGCGCCATTGCATGCACGTGAAGCAGGCGTAATGTGGCCGTTTCCAGCCCACTGACGTTCGCACATGCGCTCTCCGCCGCCGGGCCGGCATGAAACTTTACGCCCGCTACATGAAACTTCACTTATAAGCAAAAATGGCAAAAATGGCAAAAATGGCACCATCGACTTCAGCGATGTGTAACTCTTTTAATATGAATAAACAAATTTTCTTCTACACCCAGGTGCAACAAATATAAGTTGTGTGGAAATTATACATCATTCTTTCCACTACGTATAAACTATGTATAATTTTTCCGCCTGGGCAGGTCGAGAAAACAAAAAAAAATGTCATTGATTTTTTACCATCATTTATGAGGTTCAAATATTTATTTATTGAAAAAATTGTTATATGATAAGAAGTTAATGTGCGCGACGAATCTTCTATTTTTATCTTTTTCGAAATTTCCATTCCACGGATAAACCTTTTCTATGATTACTCAGCAATGACGCAATATTTATTCGTGTCCTTGCTTTAGATTCAAAGGGTAGGGTTTGCTCTTGATTTTATCATTTTTAAAAACTTTTTACGGAAAATTTACTAGATTTGACGATGAACGCAAGATTTCGAAAATATGATTTTGCTGTAAAAACCTTGGACTTCGAAGCTATATATATATTTTTTAAATCGCCCAACAAAATAATTACAACGTAGGCCGATTCAAAGCCATACAAACTTTCGAATGATTGTTATTATCACAATAGATTGTTTTTCAACAAAAATCTTTATAAACCAAATACACGTATATAAAAGTTTTGAACAAAGAAAATTGTTCTTTTTTCGGATTAATTCATTTTTACGTAAAGAATAATGAAATTAAACAATTTTAAATAAAAATTTTCAAATATTTGAATAAATTTCGATTCAAAGTGTTCAATCTTATATAACCTGTAAATAAGGAATACTTGAATTATCAATTTTTAAAGACATGGAGGTTATAAAAATGAAGAAATTTTAAGTTTTGAAAAGATTCGTAAATAATTTCAATCTTGAGAAGTCTTGATAAATATCTGATCTGTACA
>CAKNXH010001038.1:34405-95995 GCA_932178445.1 Andricus quercusramuli
ACAAGTGGATTACTCCGGCTCACAAGTGGATTACTCCGGCTCACAAGTGGATTACTCAAGAGTACTGAGATTACTTTCAATACCTTGAATTATACCGTATTACAAGTGGATTTCTGTGAATTAGAAGTCCACTACTTTAGGTTATAAGTGAATTACCCCGGCTTACAAATGGATTCCACTACATTAGGACTCAAGTACTCTATATTACAAGTGAATTACTCCAGATTACAAGGGGATTACTCAGGAATACTGAGATTACTTTAAATTCCTTGAATTACTCCGTGTTACAACTGTATTTCTGCGGATTAGAACATCACAACCTTAGATTACAAGTAGATTAGCTCGGATTGCAAGTAGATTACTTCGGATTACAAAGATTACTCCGCATTACTTGAATTATTCCATATTACAAGTGGATTACAGTTGATTAGAACTGGACTACTTTAGATTACAAGTGGATTACCGCGGCTTACAAGTGGATTCCTCCGGATTAGAACTCGACTACTCTAGATTACAAGTGGATTACTTCAGCATACAAGTGGATTACTCAGGAATACTAAGATTATTTTGAATTCCTTGAATTACACCGTATCTCAAGTAGATTTCTGTGGATTAGAAGTCCACTACTTTAGGTTACAAGCGGATTACCCCGGCTGACAAGTGGATTTTACTGAATTAGGACTCAAGTAATCTAGATTACAAGTTACTTACTCAGGAATACTGAGATTAGTTCGAATTGCTTGAATTACTCCGAAGTACAAGTTGATTACCCCGGATTACGCTGGATTAGTCGCATTACACTGGATTATCAGTTCGGACAGCGAGTGGTCCAGCGGATTACCAGACTTGCTTCCCCCTCGTTAATGTAATAATTTTAAAGGAAAGGGGTAACATTTTAGATGGAATGTATATAAGAAGGGTTTTATAGATAAATATCTTTCTCCATATTGGATAGGAGCTAATGGGGGCACTTCGGTCTGATAAATAGTATAAATATCGACTTCTCTTTGCGCGTGCATCAACGTGATATGAAGGACTTTGAAGGCCCTCAGGGCCCGATGAAGGCCGCTTCGTGTAATTTTCATCCGGTGGGTGGATATCCCATTATTTTGCATTACAGGGTCCTTCACCGTAATGTGCCGTTTATTCGCTAATGTTGCTTCGCAGGTACGAACCCATATTATCCCGTTTTTCGACAAAGTGGAATGATGGATGCTGATAATCTGAAAATTCGTTTCGAGACTTCAAGATCGGCATATTTGGTGAATTTCTAAAGTTGGGTGGCTTTTTTTTTCTTCAAATTCTAGAAAGCAATTCTAGATCTCTTCAGGGTGGCCACTGACCAGGAAAACCGAAAGGTTGAATGTCTGCCTTCAAACTTGACTGTCGAAAACCTGGCTGAACTCGGGAGATTTTCTGCAGTTTTCCTCTCTCCTGGCCAAACGTCCAGGCAAATGCGAGTACTTCTAATACAGTCGGATGCAGCCGCGGGTTATCACTAGTTGTGATTAAATTCATACAATGATTCTGAGTCCATCCTTAGCAAAAGAAAAATTTTCACAGGGCCGTACCCAGTGAAGTGGAGTCGTCTGGCGATATATTTACTCATGCTAAAGGACTTGAATGATACTTTAGCAGCGAGGGTGACCCGAGCATAGACCTCTGTTTCACCAGTGTTTTTAAATAAAAAGGCATAGTACCATAGGTTTTAACCGCAGTACTACGGAACTTAAGGGGGTATTTCTATTTGATCGAGCTTTTTTCAGGCGTTTTTCAAAAATTCATAAAAAATACAATTGTTCATATTTTTTAATGGAAGTTGTTTTTATATTTTTAAGCAGATCTTAAACTGAAAAAATACATGGTTACCAATTCAAAAAGAAAAAATAGGGAGCGCTATAGCATTTAAAAAAATGTGTTGCGGAAACGACACCCTCACTTGGCTGACATAATTCAGCTGCTCCAGGTCATCTGAAGCAAAAAAAATCAAAGAGATTCTGAAAATATACGAGTATGGCTATAACCGGGACTAGAACAAATTAAAAATATTAAAAATGGACAAAATGGCGCCCATTTGAGATTTTGTTTGCGAATTCTGACTTATTTGGGGGTAGTTTTTGACTTGCTAAAAATTCAAGAATGATTATTTTTTATTTATCCTAGTTCGGGCTATAGCCAAACATCTGCTGAATAAATCCTCCAGTCCAGTGGCATTGACGGAATCATGTCAGCCATTTTCAAAAATCTTGTTTTAAGAAAAACGACTTGCTCAACATGTAGCGTGATACTCGAAATTCAGACATAACACTGCAAGTTTTGACTAGAACTTGGAGACAAATCTATAAATGCTTTCAGACCATCGTATTGGGGAAGTAAAACCTGTTTGAGACAAACAATGACTCTATTATACACATTTATGACCTGCCTGCCTGACAGCCGAGGTGGCCCTCGACAGCGTGCGGCTGAGTACTCTCCGCTCTGCGCAGTTAACCCTGCTGCAGCTTCATCAAGAAGTCCGAACCAAACAAATCCCTTTGCGTACAAATTCCGCATAATATATACTATCAAAAAATAAGAAAAATATATAAATCGATTTTTTGGTCCAGTCAAATAGAAATAACCCCTTGAATGAGCAAAAAAAATGTTTTTTGGATTGTGCTCCGTGTTACCATCTTTAATAAAATATCGGAAAACATATATTTAAAATCTTAAAGTTAATGCTTCATTTAAAATTAATGTTTCTTTTATACTATATATTTCAGAATTTAAAGCTTTTGTTGATGGATAGCTCAAATACTCTTTTGAAAACAAAAATTTCCTTTTTAGATGTTTAACATAGTAATGAAACAGGTCCCCTTAATTGATATAATTAATTTCTAATCATTGACATAATGAAGTTATCATTTAGGAAGAAACTAAACGTTTCGCAAATTAATTGAAAACCCGCTTTCAGAAAGTCTGATTTGAAGTTGGAGAGTGCCATAAGCTCACGCGTTATATATTTTGTCTTCAAATATATAATTATAAAATTTATCCACTTCAAATTATTTTGGGGACATAAAAATACAGCACAGATTGAAGTATGATTTCCTATCGAAAATCTGAAATCTATATTTCAGAACCTGGATCGCAAAAAGCGAATCTCTCCTAAACACACTCTTTTCCCTATTTCCCTCTCTTTCACTCTTTCGAAGAATTCTTTTTTCAATGAAAAGTCTACTATTACATTTTTCACGTAGAATTTATCTCAGTTGGTTACAAATTCTACTATTTGATTGAAAATTTAATTATTTTGTTGGAAAATCAACTATTCTGTCAAAAAGTCATCTTTTTTGTTCGAAAACTCAACTGTTTTGTTGAACATTCTTCTTTTTGGATGGAAAATTTTTCTTCCAGGTTTAAAAGTAATTTTGGTAGAAAAGTCATCTTTTTGGTATAATAATTCATCTTTTATGCTTAAAAGTGAAGTCTTTTTAATTGAAACGTCTATACTATCATATTTTTGGTTTAGAATACATTTCATTTGGTTGAAAATTTGACTATTTGGTTGAAAATTTGACTATTTGGTTGAAAATTTAATTCCTTTGTTGACAAATCTACTGTATTCTTTAAAAGTAACCTTTTTTGTTTGAAAAAGTTATTTCTTTTTATTCAAAAAGTCTACTAATATATTTTAGGTTCAAGATTGATCTATTTTGCTCAAAAATTTTGATATTTGGTGGAAAATTCCACTATCTTGTTGGAAATTCCGTTTGGATTGAAAATTCATCTTTTGGTAGTAAAGTCATGTTTTTTTTTGTTGGAATTTCATCTTTCTTGGTTGAAAATTGAACTATCTTGTAAAATATTCGACATTTTGGCTCGAAGATTCAACAATTTAGTGAACAATTTAACTTTTTGTTGGTTTTAGTTTAATCTTTTTTATTCAAGAATTCGAATTGCTTCATCTTCTTAAGTTGAAAATTAAACTATTTGCTTGAAAATTCAACTTTTTTGTTGAAAATTTGTCTTTTCTGCTGGAAAAGCAATTATTCCGTTGCAAATTCATCTGTTCGGTTGAAAATTAATTCTTCTTGTTGCAGATTAATATTTTTCGTTGAAAATTCGACTATTTTGTTGATAATTCATCTTCCTTGATTAAAAGTTAACTTTTTTGTTGGAAATTAATCTTTTGTGGTTGGAAGTTTCATTATTTAGTTGAAAATGTGATACTTTTTTTATTTAAAATCTTAGGAATATGGTACCTACATTAATGTTACTTGAGAGAATTTATTTCCCTATTATTTCCCTATTTCCTTGAGAAATCATACTATTACTTCTGTTTTGAGTAATTCCAAGTTTAAAATGTTCCTAATGGATGTTCCTGAATTTCGAAATCAATGGAAATTATAAACCTCTCTCATTTAAAAATAATCGAAGTTGACAAGTTTACCAATTTAGAAAGAAATATTTTAAGCCTAGATTCAGAATCCTTTGAGCTGATTGACTATTGTGATTTGAAAATCGATAAGAATTATGTACCCTCAATTGTTAAACAAAATAAAGTTATTATTTCAGTCATTCAGTGTTTCTTTCATTATCTTAAAAAATTTGATGCGATTTTTTGTGGATTTTTGTGATGCGACTAATATGACTTTTTTATGCCTTAATGTCGATCCGAACCCTGTATAAATTCTCTGACTTTTACACGTTTTTCTAAAATCCCAGACTTTGCTCTGATTTTCCTGTACCAAAAAAAAATCCCCTGACTTTTCCATGATTTCCAGGTTCATCCTGAAATGCTGTCACCCTGTATTTTTACTGAAAAATCATTAATTTATCTAGTGGAAAAGCATTTGCTTTTCGTATACATTTTCAATTTTGCATGAAAATTCGAAAAAAGCTTTGCAGTTGAAAGGTGCCGATAAGTGACTGAACTGGATGGAAGAGTCAGCAGGTTGTGAAAGACTGTAGTTAGCGACTATTAATATCATCGATCTCGATCGATAGTTCTGCCTGGGAGGCGTCATAATGATACGGTGTATCAGCAGACCCTTGATGCTCGTCCGATATACTCTGGAGCACCTAATACCTATCTGCTCCAGTGTACAAGTTGTTCCACAAATACGACGATTGTGGTAAGAGAACACACCCTATCAAAGTGTATAATGTGTATCTACACCTTCGCCTTCGATGAGTCTGCAACGAGCCCAAATCACGTACAAATAATAACATGCTATTAATATATTGGCAGAGGCGCGTATCACGATAAATCGAACCCATGCAGTTTCTTCCTCATCGTTCAAGCGTTTCATGAACCTTTCTCGAGATCCGATGATTCATTTTCTTTCAAAAATTTTTTTTTTTTTTATCAGTTTAGTTACTTTGGGAGACTTCACAAATTTCAGGAATCTTCTGTGACTTGAGGATATTTTATTTTTATTCGAGACGACTTCAATGGAATTCAAGAGACATCAGCTAACTTCAGGACTCTTCAGTTACTTGGGGAGATTTCAGGGATTTTAAGACACTGTATTAAATTGAGGAGACATCAGAAACTTCAGAAATCTGTTACTTTAATTTACTTGAGATGACTTCAATGGAATTCAGGAGACATCAGAATCTTCAGGAATCTTCAGTTACTTCAGCACTTAAGAATATTTTAATTTAATTCAGATGACTTAAATTGACTCTAGCAGACTTCAGAAACTTCAGGAATCTCTAGTGACTTCAGCCAATTTTAATTCCATTTAGATGACTTCAAAGGAATTCAGGAGACATTACTTACGTCAGGGCTTTTTAGTTACTTGGGGAGATTTCAGCAACTTCATGACTCTACAGTTACTTCAGGAGACTTAAGAAACTTCAGAAACTTTAGGAACTCCAGGAATCTTTACTGACTTCAGAATACTTTAATTTACTTCAGATGATTTCAATGGAATTCAGGAGACATCAGGAACTTCAAAAATCTTCTGTTACTTCAGGACTTAAGAACATTTCACTTTACTTAAGATGACTTCAATGGAATTCTGGAGACATCAGAATCTTCAGGAATCTTCAGTTACTTCAGCACTTAAGAATATTTTACTTTACTTCAGATGACTTCAATGGAATTTAGCAGACTTCAGAAACGTCAGGAATCTCTAGTGACTTCAGCCTATTTTAATTCCCTTTAGATGACTTCAAAGGAATGCAGGAGACATTACTTACGTTAGGACTTTTTAGTACTTGGGGAGATTTCAGCAACTTCATGACTCTACACTTACTTCAGGAGACTTAAGAAACTTCAGAAACTTTAGGAACTTCAGGAATCTTCACTGATTTCAGAATACTTTAATTTACTTCAGATGATTTCAATGGAATTCAGGAGACATCAGAAACTTCAGAACTCTTCAGTTACTTCAGGAATTAAGAATATTTTAATTGTCTTTAGATGACTTCCATTGAATTCAAGAGACACTAGTACACAGTAAAAAGAAAATCTTAAAGTCCGCCCATATAGCGACGGAACTCAAGGTGTGATCAAAAGAAGAACGCAACGGCGGAAAGGTCATTTTTTGTGTGAAAAAGAATGAACCAACCACTTATTTTTTCTGTGTTATTTATATTTAATTATTGTCACAAAATATTTGTATAAAATAATTAGAAGGCACAAAGTATGATGTCTGCAGCCTCCAATAAGGAGCTTCTTTTCATTTTTTCTCTGTTAAAGAAGTAATAGGTAGATTTCTCATAATTTATTTGTAGGCAAATTCTGCCATCGTTATCATCTGGAAAGGATTGTGAATATAATTATAATTCAATTTATTATAATTTACTCTGAAATTTCTTTAAAACTTAATTTATTTGTAAATGATATTGCCGTAAAGAAATTTTTCATTTTATAAATTAAAAGAAATATTATTTATGAAATAAATTGTGAATTGTTCGTTATAACATGTGTATGAGTATATGAATTTCAATTTGATGAATGCTACGAATAATATTAACTTTTATTATTATATAAGTTGTACAAAAATTAAGAAAGTGAATGATACATAGAATAATGGCTGTAATTACCAACTTTTCAGTTTGCAAGAAATATGATAACAAATTTTTAAGTTGTCTATTTGCTCAGCAATTATTGCCTTTGCTCAATAGTAATCCATTTGTCACTAATATTTTATTATGCATTGAGATGAGATGTAGTGAATTTTTTGAAATAAAAAATTAATTTTCTAATTTTTATCATAAATGATGCACGTTATAACGAAAAAGTAAAATGTATTTTAGTATAACTTTTTTATACTCGTACTTGAACATTTTTATCAAATCTGTTGTTGTTTACGTGAAAATAAGTAAATTCTTTTATTATAAGGAGAAAATCATCCTGTCTATAGAACTTTCCAGGCCTTTATAAACGCTACAGTCTCTTTCTTATTAAAACCTTACAGGTCCTATGAAATAGTTTAATATATTCCAAAGTTCTACAAAATTCTTGAAAACTCCAGGAAAAATGGTTTATTTCTCTAAAAGATATCAAAAGACTTTAAAATTCTTTTGAAAATTAATAATACCTTGAAAGTGCATTAAAATCTTTAAAAACACTTTAAGATATTTAAATCCTTTCAAATCTTTGAAAATTTCTCGACACTTGTTAAGGCTCTTGAAAATTCCTTGGAATTACAAACAAAAAAATCTTGAATCTTTAAAATCCTTTCAAATTATTGAAATCTATTTAAAAAATTTATTGGAATCTCTCGAAATATTTTGAATGATTTCAATGAAATTCTAAAAGTGACTGTTTGGCAGCCCTAATTATTCTTGACAGAGACTAGAAGTTCTTTCTACAGAAATTCCTTATTAACAGTGACTAATGAAGATTAATAATGTAACCAATGTCCTTTTGGATTAAAAAAAAATTCAAAGAACTCGATGAAATTTATAAAAATTTTAGATAAATTTCAACGAATTCAGGATACTTTCGTAAGACTTCAAAACAATTCAACTTAAATATAGAAAGATTGAAAAAAATCCCCAAAATTTCCTCGATTTCAGTTAAATTGAAGTGAATTTAGTGAAATTTGAGAGAAATTTAAAATATGAAAAAATGCATTGAATTCAGTATGTTTAAAATGAGTTTAGAAAAATTCTAGGGAATTTAAAAGAATTTGATGAAATGCCGACTTCCAGATGAATTAAACAGAAACTAAAAAAAATAAAGAAATACATTGACTATTAATTCTATTAAAACTGAAGATACTTCTTAAAATCCTTGACATTTATTCAAAAACCTAGAAAGCTTTTGAAATCCTTCAAAAACAGAGAAATCCTCTGAAATTTGATAAAATCACTTGGCATTTTTTTAAATATCATGAAATAATAAATTATAGAAAAATTTGCATATCAGTTTAACATTTTAATTTATAAATTACTTTTTAATCTTTTAAAATTCCCTAAAATATTTCAAATTCTTTGGAAGCTTTCAAAATCACTTGAAGCTTTGTAAAGTTCTTGAAAATCCCTTGAAATTTTTAAAAGTACCCTTAGAATCTTTTTGAAATCATACGAAATCCACGAATTCTCGTGAATAAATTCTTAGAAATCTATTGAAATATTATAATATCCCTTGAAATTACATGAAATCTGATGATATAACCTGAAATCCTGGATTTATTAAAATATCTTGTAAGCTTTCAAAATCCCTTAAAATCATTGAAATCCTCGGTAATCTTAGAAAATCACGTAGGATTTTTCGAGATATCACAATAGGCCCTACCAAAGCATTCCATGTTTTCCAAAATTCCAGAAAACTTTTCTATACCCTATGAAAATTTTTCAAATACCTTAAAATCAGTCAAATCTTTGGAATTTTCTCGACATTTTTCTAATCTTCTCAAAGTGTCCTTTTAAAAAGCCCTCAAATAGTGAGAAACGTTTATTTAAATTTTGAAATCGAAATGAAATCTACTTTCTTATGAATAATGTTATGCAAAAAGAGTATGAAATACATTTACAAATGAAAATTAGGTTTCCAAACAACCTCCTTTTCGGCTCATTAGAGACAAATAAATAACGAAGGAAAGAGAGAAAGAATTGAATCACTTCAAATCACTGAAATCTTTAAAAATACCCTAAGATATTTCAACAACTTTAAAATCATTTGGAATATACCTTAAAATTTGTAAACCTCTTGAAACTGCTTCGGAATCTTCTGAAGTACCCTGAAATATTTTTAATTATTTCAAATCAATTGAAAATTTCTTGGAATCACTCAATATGCCCTAAAACCTGACATAAGGCCCTATCAAGTCGATCTATATTTTCGAAATTTTAGGAAACTCTTTGATACAGTACCCCATTATTTGATTTATACCCCATTTGATTTGATTTGAAAATGCTTTAGAATCTTTTTAAATACCATAAAATAATTCAAATCCTATGAGTGACAATCAGATATTACAGGACACTTCAGTTACTTCAGGATACTTTAGTAACGCCAGGAATCTTTAGTGACTTTAGAATTTTTCAATTTACTTTAAAGGACTTCCTTCAAATTCAAGAGACATCACATACTTCAGGGCTCTTCAATTACTTGAGGACTCGGGGAGGTTTTTGAAACTTTATGACTCTGAAGTAACTTCAGGAGAATTCACAAACTTCAGAAATCTTCAGTGACTTGAGAATATTTTAATTTACTTTATAATACTTCAATGGAATTAAGGAGACATCATGTACTTTAGTACTTTTTAGTTACTTGAGGAGACTTCAGCTAGTTGGAAAATCTTCACTTACTTCAGATTTTCTCAATTTACTTTAGATGCTTTCCATGGAATTTAGGAGACATCAGATACTTCAGTGCCCTTTAGTAACCTGGGGAGATTACAGATACTTCAGGACTCCAGTTTCTTGGAGAGATTTCAGTAACTTCAGTACTCTTCAGTTACTTTAGGAGACTTCACAAACTTCATGAATCTTGAGTGACTTCAGAATATTTTAAGTTACTTTTGATAACTTCCACGGATTTCCGGAGACATTAAATACTTCAGGACTCTTCAGTTACTTAGGGAGATTTCAGAAACTTAAAGACTCTTAAGCAAAATTTCCAGTTTTTTAAAATAATCGTTTGAAATTAATAAAGATCAATTTTCATGTTTATTTAAACTATTAATATAAGGTGTAAAAATTATCGAAATAAAGTTAAAAAATATAATGGATAACTATCACCCTCACTGCGATTTTCGTATTTGCCCTATTCCGCTCTTTTTTCATTTTTTCATTAAAATATGAACTGATTTAATAGACCCTAATAAGAAAATTCAACCATTATTGTTTGCATGTTGATTATTTTTAGTTGAAAAGTCGGCTATTATATTTTTGCTTGAGAATTTATATATATTTTTTAAAAGTGTATTATTTGCTTGAAGATTTAATTAGTTTGCCGAAAATTCAGAAATTTTGTTAAAAAATCATCCTCTTTGTTAAATTTCAACTGTTTTGGTAGAGAATTAAACTATTTAGTTGAAAATTAACTTCCTTGTTTAAAATTCATACTTTCGGGTTAAAAATTTAACTATTTTATAGAAAATTTGCCTCTTTTGGTAGAAAAGTCGTCCCTTTTGTTAGAAATCCAACTTTCTGATTGAAAAATAATCTTTTTTAGTTAAAGATGTAACTATTTGGTCAAAGATTTGTCTTTTTTTGTTGAAAATTCACATACTTTGTTGAAAAATCTTCATTTTTTCATGGTTGAAAATTCATCTTCTTGGATAAAAAATCTTTTTTTTATGAGGATTTAACTATTTTGATGAAAATTCGTATTATTTGGGTGAATTCAACTGTTTTTGTTTTAAAATTAAAATCCTTTTTTGGTTGAATTCTAACTATTATATTTTTAATTGAGAATTAAATATTCATTTTTAGGCTGAATATTTAACTCTTTTAGATGAAAAGCAAATTCTTTGTTGAAAATGTAACTTATTGCATGAAAGTTGAACTACTTTGTTGAAAATTAATTTTTTGGTTTGAGATTCATCATTTTGGTTGAAAATTCATCTGTTTGGTCGAAAATTGAACTATTTTGTTCAAAATTGATCTTTTTTAGTTGATAATTCATGCATTTTCTTAAAAAATTCGTCTTTTTTGGTAGAAAATTAAACTTCAGGGTTGAAAATTCATCTTCTTGGTTTAAAATGCTAACATTTTGTCTACTTGGAAAATTAAGAATTTAAAGCGCATCAAATTGAATTGAAAATAGTACCCACATTAACATTATTCTGTTATCGATAGATTTGAAATTTTTGTTTGGTCTTTTCTTGTAAGTATGTGAGGGAGAGGGGACCGACATGCAAAAGGTGTGTAATCGGAAATTTGAAATATTTTAGTCTAATAGCGGTAGTATTTGCAAAATTCTAAAACACACTTTTTTGACATCCTAATGAATGACCACACTGTTTCAAAATCCCTGCTTGTAAATTTTGATTAACATCAATCAATACATAGGAGATTGGACTATGTGATTGTAGGATTTTGAAAAGAATGTTTTTTAGTTCATTCAGAAGCAATCTATTCAGATTATTCCGTTTTTCGAATTGGAAATGTAATACCAATCACACCTTTCTAAAAATTACTAATTGCTTTTTCCCCTTTTTTCCATTTGGCATAAATTTGCTTCTAATGAGGCGGAAAGGAGGTAGGTATAACTCTTAATTTTGATTTAAGAGCTTTGTTGTGCTCTTTTTTTGGTACACTAAAGAGTTCAAAAGAAAGCAGATTTCATTTTATTCTTAAAAATTTTGTTGAAAAAATTAATTTACACTAGTAGAAATAGTACACTATGATCAGACAAGGTGTCGCATTTTAGTAGAAAAGGACATTACTAGTTAGACACGACCAGTTTCCTTCGTTCTAGGGCAGGGCCATTAAAATTTAATTTTGATTTATGGCAAATAATTCTAATATGAGAAATAATGTTTTTTCGAAAAAGAACTGCAACTGAATTTTGAATAATAATTTCAGACATAATTTCTTGTCATTGGATATGTTGCATATAAAGTTAATATTTGGCATGTATAAAATGTTTTTTTTTTTTTAATGACTATAGTTATACCTAAAATTAAATGGAAGATCGTCTTATTAGCATTGAACTCTGGAAAGTAAATAAATAAATAAAAAATCAGAAAGAATGTTTAAAGACCAATAATTATGCAGTTTTTGGATTATTCAAAAAAAATTTAGCATATTTTTCCTATTGTTCAAATACTAATTATATAAAATATAAAAAAAATATTTTTTTCCGAAATGTGTGTATATGAAGCAAAGAGTTTTAAACTATACGCTGAGGGCATCTATACTGAAAATGAAGAAATAGGGAGGCCGATTCACATTTATGACTGTACATGAAGCAGGGAACTCAATCGATAAAAAAGATATTCAAAACTATTAAACAAGTTCACTTTATTTATAAATAAAATTCTGAATATTGACCTGATGTTCTAAATTACGATACATTTCTCAGGTACCCAAATTTTTTTATAATTCATGAAAAGTGTGAATTTTTAAGAACTTTTTTTACATAATATATATTCAAATATTTACATACATATTTTACATATGTAAAAAAAAGTGTTTTATGACATAAATTTGAAAATTTAATATACAAATAATTTCTCCTAAAATAAAAATCGTAGAGAACCTTAGGCGAATTCAGGAACATTTGTGCTTTTTAAATAATCTTGAGTGGTTAAATTAAAACTTGCGTATTTTCTCATAAATTATTGTAAATATTACATATGTTTTATGTTAGTGCTTTATACTGTATATTAGTATTTTTCAGAAGAATTTAAATTTAAAATCATTGAGTTTAGAAGAAGACTTAAAATTTCTTTAAAAACGCTTATGTTAGCATTTTTTACCCGAAATGGGTATTCTTAATCAGAAATTATTAAACTTCAAAGATTAAAAATATTACAAGGATTAACGTGTTTCTGTTTTTAATTTAATTTAGACATGCTTTTAAAATCTTTCAACAGTCTTAGTTTATGATAGTGTTTATCGTGGAAAATCGGTATTTCGAATAAAAAATAAATTTTCAGAGAAGATTCATATATTTGAATAATTTTTGGTTATTCTAGCATTTTACCCCTAACATTGGTATTTTAAAACTAAAATCATCATAATCTAAACAAAATTTATAATCTTTTAACAATTTTGGATTATGTTAGTCATTACTAGTATTTTTTATTTTTTTAAAATACACCGAAAATTGTTTTTTTAAAACAGAAATTATTATAGTTTGAAGACTATTTAGAATCTTTGAACAATTTTGTATTATGTAAGTGTTTTTCGTCGGAAACTGGTATTTTTAATATTAAAAAAATTCAAAGAAAGTTTACAAATTTTAACAAGTTTATTTTATGTTAGCGTTTGACACCAAAAATAGGCATTTTCAAACAAAAATCATTATAACGTAAACAAGATTTCAAAATCTTTCAACAATTTTGGATCATCTCAGTGTTTATTGTAGAAAATTTTTATTTTTAATCTTAAACAACGCAGCTTTCAAAGAAGACTCCCATATTTTAATAATTTTTCGTTATGCTAGTTTTTATTCCCAAAAATTGGAATTTTAGAACAAAAATTAAAAAAAAAAAAGGTTTTAAAGAAGATTCACATATATTAACAATTGTAGGTCATGTTAACCAAACCAAAAATTTGGTTATTTAAAACCTCTAAAACAAAAATCATTATGCTTTTAACAAGATTTAGAATCTTCAAACAAATTTTGAATTATGTAAGTATTTTTCGTCGGAAATTGGTATTTTTAATAATTAGAAAAAACTCAAAGAAGGTTCACAATTTTTAACAATCTTATCTTATAGTAAAGTTCATAAAAAAAAATTGGCATTTCAAAGCAAAAGTCATTACAATTTGAACAAGATTTAAAATCTTTCAACAATAATTTTGAAGTCATTAGCATTTTTTATAACAAAAAAGTTAGGTTTTGAAGAAGATTCACATATTTTAACATTTTTTAGCGTTTTACATTAAAAATTGTTTATTAAAGACAAAAATCATTACAAGATTAAGAATCTTTGAAAATTTCTAATTATGTAAGTGTTTTTCAAATTGGTATTTTCAATTAAAAAAATTATATTTCAAAGAACATATATTCACAATTTTAGGTTATTTTCACATTTCACATAAATTTGTATTTGTAAAAAAATCATTAGGTTTAAATTTAATGATTTTTGTTTAAAATAATAAAATATATGATAAAAGCTTTAAAAATCTAGGATTTTTTCAAGTGTTTTTCGTTGAAAATTGAAATTTATATTGAAAAGCCATTAGATTTAATAGATACACGAGTATTGAAAATTTTTAATTTTTGATGGAATATCACATCCAAAATTGGCATTTTCAAACGAAAATCATTATAAGTTGAACAAGATTTAGAATCTTCTAACAATTTTGGAATATTCTTGTATTTTCCGTCGGAAATTGTGATTAGATTTCAAAGATTTATAATTTTTGAACAATTTTAGATTGCATTGGAAGTTTACATCTAAAATTGGAATTTTCAAACAAAAACCATTATAAGTTGAACAAGATTAAAAATCTTCTAATAATTTTGGATTACGTTTGTGTTTTTTGTCGTAAATTGTTTGTTTTTTTAATATTTCAAAGAAGATACACAACTTTTAAAAAACGAGTTACAATTTTGGCACAATTTAAAGTGATGTTAACATTTTTCACCCGAAATCGGTTATTTTCAACAAAAATCATTAAATTTCACAAAAAGTTCACATTTTAGGTCTGAAAGAAGATTTACCGTCTTAAATCAATTTTTGTTATGTTATGTTAATTTTTTCAAATATAAAATTGCTTTCGATAATAGATTCGATAATAGATACTGCGGGAAATACAAAAAATGTTGTATTAATATTATTTTATATATTAATTTTAAAATTGCGTGAGGCAAAAAAGTAATAATCGCACGCATAGCGCTCGTGATGGTTTTCTAGTTTTGTTAATTTAAAAATTTTTCACACTAGGTTTCACACAAGTTTGTATGAGCATACTTTTTCATTGTATTGATAACATATGTGTTAAAAAAAAAAAGATGACCAAATATTTTAGCTGCAATATCTTTGAAAATATTGCCCTAATATAACAGATGCTCGAAAGACTCTCAAGCCCAAAAGTCTAGACTTTCTCGATAATTTGTCAGAATTTTGGTGGAAAACCCGCCTTAAATATTAAAATCTCCGCTTCAAATATTCAACCCATTGATTCTCGACCTTTTTACAATCCTTCCAATTTCAAATTTTCCCGCGACTCCCAGAGTGCGACACTTTCCAGCAGTTTGCGCACGCGCACACTCACTGTTCTCAAATCGCACCCAATCGCACCTTGCGTTCCAGCCGTTCGAGCGTTCTGCCTTCAGCGTTCGTTCTTATAGCCATAAAAAATAATAACAAAAGGATCGAGTCGACCGATGCATATTTTCTTCCAGCGTTCTTGATAATGTGAATTGTCGAGTGCGTGCCGACATAATTGTTCCTTTTTTATACTCCAAGACACCCGATCCAGGTAAGTTATTTAACCTCCAAATCTCAAAGCATCACAACTTCTTCTAAAATGAATATCCTAATAGCTTCAAACCGTTCAAACTCGTTTCCCCTCCTATCTCATCGAGTCGCGGATCCGACTATCTTGAACTATCTCGTTTAATAAATTCCATCACCATCTTCTAGGTTATGTTGACAATCCGCGAATCCGCGGTGGCCAAAGCAGCACAGAGAGGAAGAGAGAGGTTCTCGATATGTCGAGGAGACCGTAAAAATAATCCTATTTCTGTACTCAGTCGAGTCTCGACGTAATCCCGCGAGTGTTTTGCTCGACGAAATCCTCAATTTCCTGCGCTCCGAATGCGAATTCATCCCTTTTTTAACTTAGCCGAAATCGTACGTCTCAGTTCCCCGTATCTGTTTCTCATTTTCGCATCTCAGGGTCGACAACGATTACAATCTCGAGGGCACTTTTTTTTACCCCAATTACCCAAGAACCTCGTCTCCGAGCTTCCCAACCCTTTTTTACAAAAGATTGTGCCATTTTTTTAACTCTGGAAAATGTCCTTTTGGTAATTCCGAGTTTTCGAGCTTGCGGATTATCGATTTTATAAACCAGTGACGCAAATTCGATCTTGCGAATTAGAGACTTGGCTCTGGAATCCTTTATCATAGTTTTGACGTTTTCATCGCCTTCGAAGCAACGCCTGAAAAGTTTCGTCCTCTAGACTGTAAAAAAAACAATGAAAAGTACATTCTAGAAAAATCTGATACTGTACATTGTTGACGTTGACAAATTAGTGAAACTTCATTTATTTGTTGTAAAATTACATGACTTCTGAAAGCAGGGTGGCCGAAAGTCAGGGAGAACCTGGAAATGAGGGAAAAGTCAGGGAATTTCTGTAAGAGGCATTTTAATTAACTGTCAAGAGTAATAAATTTTACAATTTTCTAATTATTTTATTCCGTTTCATAAAAGATTCTGTGTTAAAAATGTTATAAGATTAAGATTCTGGTCTTCGAATATTAATGTTCAGGGAAAATGAAAAATTGGTCGGGGAAAACGTACGGAATTTTCGAACTGAAATTTTGCGGCCACCCTCAAATAGTATTCTTATAAGAAATTTGTTTATCTTGTATTTATATTTCTTTTATTGCAGTTGCCTCCGCAGGACGATTATTCTTTTAGTTAACAAATTTATTAATTGGCTCAAAATTCAATCATTTTGCGAAAAAGTTATTTTTCTTGGCTAAAAATTTCCCTGTTTTGTTGAAAATTCATCTGTTGTAGAAAAAATGTCATCTTGTTTTGATAAAAGTGCACCTGTAGTTTAAATTCAATTTTCTTTCGTTGAGGATTCAACTATTTTGTTGAGACTTCGCCTTTCTGGTTGAATGTAATAGTTTTTGATTTAAAATAAACATATTTTTTAAGTTAAAACATTTACTATTACATTATTTGTTGAAAATTTATCTATTTTGGTGGAAAGTTTTATTATTTGGTTGAAAATTAATTTTTTTACTGCTTTATTAAAAAATTCATTATTTTGTTGAAAATGTAACTATTTTGTGGATTTTTTTTTTGTAGAAAACTAATCTTCTTCGTTTGAAATTTCCTCTTTTTTATTACAGATGCAACTGTCCAGTGGAAAATTAACTTTTTCCTTGAAATTTCATATTTTCGGGCTTTACAGTTCAACAATGTGGATGAACCTTTGGTTGTTGATCATACTCGAAATTCATAGTTTTTTTAGGAAAAAAATAGTAATCCTGGATTAATTATGTAGTAAATGAATTCTATAATTTTTCATTTGAGTCCTTTCCTACTGGAATCTTTATATGTAACATTAATGGCATGTAGTTTTCATTGATTTTGTACAGTGTACATAAGGTTTCACGAAATTAAAATAATGTTTGAAGCTACAAGTTAGTTTTGAATGACACGAAAGGCAATTAGAATTAGGCATTAGAACATAAGTAATTAGATCGGACTGGTTAAATATAGGGGGGATCGATGATCCAAAATAGTATCTCGTTTCATGAAGCTTTGATGATAGGGAATGAAAAGTCACTCCCTAGGTTAACAATAATTTTTTATAGAACTTTTATACAAGAATGTTTTCATACAATAATGTCAGGATTGCTACAAAACCTGAAAAAGTCCTGGAAATTAAAACAAAAATCTTGAAATTTGTATTGCCATTTTTTTGAAAGTTTAATAATTATTTTATTACTTTTGTGCTTATTTTACAAATTTAGATTGATGGACACTCATTAACCTACATTATAATGATTTCAATGAACTTTTTAGTACTTTTTTTTGCTATTACATATTAATATTTTTTTACTATGTTTAAAAATTTTGTTTATAATGAAATAATAGTCGGGAAAACTTTTAAAATTTGCAATGATTAATAATTTCATGTACAGTACCGGCGTAAATTACCGACACGTCCATTTTTTTAGCTGTTGCTAAAGTACCACATTTTTTATAATATTATAATTCCATTTTTTCCACATAATAGCACAAAAATTAATAAAGTTTTACATCTCATAAACTGAAGTTCTAAGAAAATTGTCACTTCAATAAAAAGATATTGTAAAAAGACGCCAAATTTCAATTTTTTCGAAAAATCGAAATAACTCTGGAAATAATCAACATTTTCAATACTTCTTCGGCTACTTCTAAGGGCTAGTATATATTTTATATATTTTAAGAAAGATTCCAATGAATTTTCAATAGATTTAAAAGATTTCAAAATATTTGAAACATTTCAGGTTATTTTACAAGTTTCCAAGGATATTTCAAGTCATTAAAAAAATTGCAAAGAGTTTTCAAAAGATTTCGAAGGATTTGAAACATTTTAGTGTATTTAAAAAGATTGCAATGAGTTCTCAATAGGTTTCAATAATTTGAAAGAATTTCAAAAGATTTCAAAGATTTTTCGGTATTTTAAAGACTCCAATGATTCTTCAATAGATTTAAAAGTTTTCAAAATAGTTGAAATATTTTAGGGTATTTTAAACGATTGTCAGGAATTTTCGTTTGATTAAATATTTGTGGGTATTTTGAAAGATTCAAAAGAATGTTCAATAGGTTTCAATAATTTCAGAGTATTTAAAAGATGCTAGGCTATTTTTATTAAATACAAATTTCGATTTCTTACGAAAAACATTATCACAATTTAAAATTGTTCAAGATTGTAAATTTGACTATTTTAAACAAAGATAGTTGAATTTAAATGTAATGATTTTTGTTAAAAATAAAAATTTCAGGTGAAATACACAAGAATAATCTAAAGTTTTTGAAAAATTGTAAATATTTTTTGAAATATAATCATTTTTCATTAAAAGTACCCATTTTCGACGAAGTTGGCATTTTGAAATTGATATTTCTAATTTTAATATTTTAGAAATTGTAACATATTTCTAATTTTGGTATTTTAGAAATTGTAACATAGTTAGAAAAGTAAGTTAGAAATTGGTATTTCTATCTCAGCGCAACAGAAAATTATAATTTCTGGTAAAAAATGCTAAAATAATAGAAAATCGAAAGTTGTTAAAAAATTTGGTATCTTTAAAATGTATGAGTTTTTTATTAAAAATACCATTTTTCCGATGAAAAGACGTATATAACATAAACTTGTTTAAAATTGTAAATTTAATTTGAAATTAAATGATTTTTATTTAAAAGAACCAATTTCCGGCTTAAAACGCTGAATAACATAACTTAAAATTGTTGAAAATATGGAATCTTGTTGATGACTTTTGTTTAATGAACTTTGTTTAAAAATGCCAATTTTCGGTGGCAAATGCGAACATAATGAAAATTGTTGGAAATAGTAAGTCTTCTTCAAAATTTTATGGTTTTACACTAAAATTTTTCTTTAAAAATACTAATTTCCAGTGATAAGCCAATCAGGTTTTCAACAACAATGATTGTCAGATTTTCTAGGCATATTGTCACGCCACTTTTTTCGAGTAGATATTACTAAAACTCATTAAAATATCATAAATAATGATTTTTAAAAAATGTTATAAGTATTTACATATTTTTTATATTTTGTGACTTTTTTGCACCTAATGTGACCCGAGGGCAAAATTATAAGCTTGGAAATTATACTGCAAACCGTACAATTCTTTGAAATGGATTTGAGTTCAAATTTTAAATAGAATTTTTTTTAAGTTGCCCTGGAAAATTTTCAAAGTTTGACCTGGAATGTCTGAAAATTTCCTGGAATTTTGAAATCTGACGCCTGTAACAATCCTGAATGTGAATAATACAATAATAGTACAATAATGCAATATTTTATCAAGTAGAGTTGTTTTTTATTATTCTAAATTCTTTATTCCAGTTTCGAAATGACAGAAGGTGGTGCTGGTGGTGCTGTTAAACCCAAACGCAATGGTGCTCGCATTTTTAAAAATCCTCCACAACCTCACATGTGCATTCAAGATTACATGCAGGTAATTCTAATTTTTGTATATTGTTCTTCTCATTCATTTTCTCGTATTTAAAAATTATACATATTTTTATACTCACGTCTAAAATATCTTTTGAATACTTCAGAACTTTTTACTGCTAGAAACACAGTAGAAAAAAATCAAGAACAGCTGAAAGAATTAAAAATAGATAAATTCAAGAATGATAGTTTTCATATACTATTTATCTATTTTTCATTCTTATAGATTTTCTTGATTCTTTTTTATTGTATTTTTATTATTAGGCAATCTTGAGGTGCTCATAGGTGTTTCCAAGGTAGCTACAAAATTAATTTAAAAAAAAAAAAAAAAAAACATAAAAATGACTACCTATACCTGCCTTTAATACTACTTTATTATATTCCATTTTCGTAAAAAAATGATACTCTTTAAGCATGAAAAAAGTACACAATGAGCGTGCAAGGTTGTTTTTTTATTGAGGGAAATAGCAGACTAACCGATTTTGTAACATCTTATCTCATGAATAAGATAAGATAAATCCTTTGTTTATTCTTAGAAATGCGTTTGACTCTTTTCTCAAACTGTTTACTATTTCATTTTTCAGGTCATCTTAGTACCGTTTTTCTAGTTCTTCTATTATAAAAAAAACTAAGTGCATTTTAAAACATGATTAGGCCCGCAGAAAATAAAACTTATCTCTATTTTGCTTTCCACCAAAGCTTTAGTACTAAAATTAAAATACTTTTTACATTCATTTGAATTGAATCTCATACAATAAATGTTGTTCCAATAATGAAAATTGATTTGATATTGCTTTTAACTCTTTCACTGTATCACATAATTCCTTTAAAACTTCTACAATGTTTTGCTTACACAGGGTTCTGATCTTCCGTGCTACGTAAATGTCTTATCATGGGATAAAGTCGCGATGCCATGCAGCCTCGCCCAAACGATACCTCTATACGGTGGAATGAGAGTATCACCACCTCGAGGAGAGAAACCTGAAGTTGGTGTCTTTGCCGTAATAGCAAATCCAGAACTGCTAAAACAATATGGAAAGAACGCTCAGGACCAAAAGGTAGGATTTCTTTCATATTTTTCTCCATTTCGCACTCTAAATATTCAATTTTTGTTTATAACGTTGTTATCATTGCAGGAGCGTACAACGCTGATAGATCTTCTCCTAGACTTTATTGAAGCGAAAAACGAGGGAGTCTACTTTTCCCGACAATACAAAGTTCTCAAAGATCGAGATATCACAGGAGAATTAAAAGAAGTATGGATGGCCGTTCAGGCAAAGCGAGAAAGAGAAAATCTTGCACCTCAACAGGAAACGTGGATTGATGCTCAACCGGCCCCGGCACCTAATTATCCTCAGTATTCAGATCAACAACAACTCCAACTTCAACAGCAGCAAGTAGATTACGCACAACCTCCCCAGTACCGATCAAACGCCGCTTATTCTATGGGGTCAGTATCGAATAATGAAATCGTGAACCACGAACGTGAAATTCGGTTCAACTATTCGGAACAAAACCCTACCGTTACTCAGAGCGAACAAAATTATCAATCGAGATCCGCGATACCACATTCGTATAACAGTGATGGAAATATGATTCCTGCTGATAGCCGCGAACTAGTTTACCGCGATCGGCCTTACCGCGAACGTGATTGGCGCGAACGAGGTCGACCAAACGTTCCACAAAATCAGACTCAGCAAAATTGTCCAGCGTATCCAGCGCCTCAGTACCAGTTTCAACAGCTTCCTCGACAAATGGTCCCACAGTATGTAAATTCAAATGTGCATGTTAATTCGAATGTGAATCCGAACTATATCAGCAGAGATTACAGAAATTCTCCAGTTCTTTGTCGTCAAGAATGTGACGAAAACATAACCAAACTGAATCTGAATTATGACTCTGATTCTCAAAAACCCATGACGGCGGCAGAAAGGAGCCAGGTGGATAATGCAATGAAAGCTGAAGCTATTCGGATCCAGCAGCAGCAACAGCACCAAATGCAACAGATCCAACAACAGCAAATTCAACAGCATCAACAGATTCAACATCAGCAACAGATTCAGCAGCAGCAACAGCCCATTAATCAGCAAGGCAATCATCAGCAGTATCAATCCCATCAGGCACATCAACGTCAGCAGCAACAACTTCAACTTGAAGCTGAAGAAAACGCACTCAAGGGTTCGCAGCGGTCAAAGCACCAGCCACACATGGGTGTCGCAAGAAAGAGCTTTGCTAGCCAAAGAAAAATCCATTCTCCTGCACATTCAGATCAAGCTTCTTGTTGGATTTGGCAGTCCAAGGAACAAGCTGAAACAAGTTTGAAACCGAAGAGTCCTGTTAAAGTTTTGCAGAGAGATACTGGATCCCAAGAGAAGCAAAGTGCAACACTCTTAGGGGAGAGGAGCGAGAGTACCTCGGAGAAAAGTGATAGTAGCGAGCACATTAGCGTATCTAGGATTCCTCAAAGTATTCATTGGGATGAAAAAGTGACTGGGAGAAGAAATGACCGTAGAATAAACGTGGAATGTAGAAAGAGACATATCGCAGTGAAGGATTATGCGTCAAGACCAACAAATAATGGTATGAAACCGGAGCAGAATCAGCTCCAAAACTCGGAACCGGAGAGACTGTCAAAGCAGGAGAAGAATGCAGAGGAAGAGCTGATTCAAACTATGACCGAGATTGAAACGCAATTGCACTTGACTGTTTCCAAGCTTGGTCGAAATGATTTCACAAACAAACCGAAGACAGAGAGTCCGAAGCGAACTCAAAGTACCGTGAACAGCATTATCAAAAATGTATTCAAGCAGTCGAGCAGTCAAGCAAAAAGCAATGCCAGAGCAAACTCGAATGACCAGGACGAGACTTATCATCAAGCCTACACGATATTAAAAAAGCCCGAGGTATCGACAACGAGCGGGGAATCAACTGTTTCAACGTCTAGCGGGCCGGAGGGAGATATCAGCGAGAAACTCGCCCAGATATCCATTGAAGACTGTAAGGACGCGACTGAAGTCAATGCCGTGCTTTCGTGATAGCTTAGTTATTAAAAATGATACATAAGAAGGTAAGAAATAAGTTAGTGTACATACTAGATAGCCTGCAGAATAACCGGTAACGAATATTAGCCGATGAAAGGATTCCAAACCCGCATATTAAGCAAACGCCTTGAAATTGTTGAGCCAGCCCTGCCTTGTTCATTCTCGTCACCGCTAGGTAGTATAACAGTTTCTAATGCTTGAAATGAAAGAACGACAACACCAGGGCGTGAGGAATATCCACTGATCTTGTATGGGAGGTTTTTCCAATATTTTGTAGGGTTTGCTGGCGTGGCTGTGAAACACAAATCAGCTAGGACGAGACTCGCGACCAAGCGGTATTTTAAATGGTCAAGTTATATTCTATTCGGACAGCCAGACATTTCACGAGACAATATTAGAGTACGAAATACGAAGCACAGAGTCAAACTCGAGGTGGGAGATATCCCAAATTCCAAGAAAAATACCTCCCCCTAAAAGGAAACGAGTCCTTGCAAAGAACTGATATTATCTTTTATTATGATTACTATGATTATGAATATTATTAACAGTAATATTAACGCTGCTTCTACAGTGAAGTTCTGGGACGCCTTTACGTTCCATTTGCTGAACACGCACCGACGCGAAGACTTCGGATTTGAAATAAGCTAAGAATTAGGCTAATGTTTTGCGGGAGGCTCCCCGTCGTTTGTCTTCGTATAGGACAGACCTAGGTCTTAATCAAATAGTCATAAAATATGAGCAATAATAAAATCTCAACACCACTTTAGATCATTAATAGCTGAGATAGGTGCTGTTTCAATAATTCGCTGCCATTTAATTCACGTTCATTAGTCCAGGAAATGCGTCGGAAAAATATTTAAAATTCCAGGAAAAAAAACTACAGTAAAGTTTTTAATCAGAGAGCTAAGCGGTCCTTTTTTACATATAAAAATCTGTAGAACAGATCAATTGCTAAACCTGTTTTTTAAACAGTTCCTAAAGTCATGTTTGCGTGTTCTGACCATTCTCATTGCATTCTAGAGCAAAATGTCTGACAGGAAAAAGAAGTGGACAAAATTATGCGACAAACTGAAGAAAAAAAGTTCTATCCGAGTTATCGTAATTTGCAAAATCCTCACTTTTTTGGTTTTTCATGATTTAGGGGTTTGTGAGATTTCAAACAGGCCACTTTTTGCATTTTTGACTAAAAAACATCCAAGAATTTATGTTCAGCAAATGCTCTCGAGAATATGCTCAGCATGCAAGCTCGAACAGAACATTTAAAAGAATTTAAAGCATTCATTGTTTAAACAAATATATATCATAATTTATACGTTTATTACAAATATTTTGTATTGACACACTCTGGAGCAGGGCTCTCCAGAAAGCAGTCATTGACTGCAAAGACTGCCAATGGCAGTCAAGAGACTAGGTCAAACAGGCCCTCATGAATTTTCGTCGAAAGTGTCCTTCGACTCGTCCCTAACCCTTCACGGTAAATTACAGTTTGAAATGAAGAAATGGAATGTATTGTGAATTCAAGTAGAAAAAAATCAGACCCTTCGGTGTGAACAATAAGCTGCAACGAGCCGTGACCGTAACCCTTTTCAGGATTCCTGGAGAGCGAAGAAAAAAATGACAGAAAAACATGGTGTCAGTCATACACTTGTCGTGGCAGTCAACACTTGCTGAAAGATTTTGATATGTCAAAAACGACCCCTTATCGAAATTTTTTCAATAAAAATTTTACTGTACGTTTTTTTCTGGACCAAAATTACATATTTAAAGAAATAGATTAAAGACGACGGCGACTCCGCCGAGATTTGATCCAGGAATGGCAAAAAGGCGTACCAACTTGACAAGTTTGACGGAGATTATTACTCGAAGAGTCATTTCCAAAATTTTGAAAACTTGTGCACTGAAAGCAGAGGTTTCAATATTCTATTATATATTTTTTTTAAGAAAATAAGGTTCTTAATTTATTAAGGGAAGAAACCAAAACTTGCAGTTTAAATTTCACGCCAAAATGAATTGAAAATAAGTTGCAGATATTTAGAGACTGGGAAAAATGTGAATTGACCGTTGATTGGTTTTATAGACGAATTTCAATTTTATTTTTACTACAAAAATTGTCACTAAATAAGAACATCTTTACTGAAATAACAAATTAAAATAATAATTAATTTTAAAAGTTCACCTTTGGTTTCAAGCATGCCTTTTGAGTTCGAAAAAAGTTTTCGAATAATTTTTTTTAAAGTTTTTTTTTTAAGTATCCTATTTGAAATCAACATTTTACTATTCTACATTTCAATTATTCACGATTCGAAAATCGTTTCCTTTTAAAAGCTTTTATTTCACATACATAATTACATTCTACGAGGTTTCCAATATAAACGTATGAAATCAGGTTCAGGTTTTTAAAATTTTACATAATTTCAGTTGAAAATTGTTGTTCGTTCAAATTTGAATTTGTATCCAAGATTTGAGTTACTTTTTGCCGCCCCCTCTCCCCACGTTAATGAAACCCCAAAAATGTTTAAAAGAACATAAAATTGGCAATTTTGCGCAAAATTGACGCATATGATGTGTTTGTCCCTTTTTTGCCATGCATTTTTTTTTATTTGACAAGTGAAATATTTTTAAGCATTTTTTAATTAATTTCAGATTGCTTAAACAATTTGTATTCGTTTAAATAATGTTGCTTCCCTACTAATTGATTAAACATTTACATTAAATTAACCATTTACCAATTGTTTAAATAATTAATTATTATTCACTTGTAACGTTTCTCGAAAAAGGTATAAAACTTGTTATTTCTAATTTAGTTAATTTTATCGCTTATTATCAAATATTTGCGTCATTCAGATATTACTACCCCATTCTTTAAAAAACTCGTATTTTTTAAAATAATTTTTTGTTCAAATAATTTTGTTCTGAAACAAATGTTTGAAATTTCTCTTTTTCGGTAATTAATGTAGTCATTTGTCATCCTTAATAGCAACATATTTTGTTAAACCCATTATTCAAGTGTTTAAACAATTTATTAAAGATTAATTGTATATTTTGATGGAAATGCGACACTACATCTGATTTTTTTCTAAATTTGTGTGTCGCTTATCGTTAAATATTTAAATGTTATAGAAATTCTTCAATTAATTAATATTTGTTCAAACTATTTTTTCACATTGGTCATGAAAAGTTGATTTTTGCAGTAAGATTTCATTCCATAAATTACGTTCAATTTTGTAGTTTTGAAATTACTTCTTTACTTTTTTCTTTTAAATCACCCCCGCACACTATTGATTCTTGGTCTTCTGGAAGCTGAACGTTTTTTTGCATCAGTTTTTCTTTTCAATTTCTCATGATCAATATAAAAAAATAGTTGAAACAAATATTAATTATTTTAAGAATTTATGTAACATTCAAGTATTTAAAGACAAGCGACACACTTAACCAAACGTAGAAAAAAATCCAATTTTTCCAAATTATTTCCATAAAAATGTACAAGTAATCTTTAATAAATTTTTTTAGCAATTTGATAATAGTTTCAAAAAAAATGTTCGTAACAATGACAAATCACTGCATTAATTGCAGAAAAAGGTTAAATTCAAACATTTATTTCAGCACAAGATTGTTTAAACAAAAACAGCATATTTAAACACATACGAGTTTGTTACATGCTGGGGTAGTAATATCTGAGTGATGTAGATAGTAATAAGCAACAAGGTTACTAAATTTTTTTAAAATCTGTTTTCCACCTCTCTTTAAGAAAAATTTTTCCGAAAACAAAAATTTTCTCATGCTTATCTTACGGAATTTTCTGGGCCTTTGCGGCACGTCTTAATATTAACCGATTTGACTCAAACTTGGAGGGAATTTTTTTCTGGGAACATCAAACACGGTTCTTTTTTTCTTCAAAAGCTACTAGTTGTATTAAAAAAAAATTTACATTAGTAGTATATTTATAACCTCTGATATAGAATACAATACGTTTCAAAATTTTGGAAATAATTATTGATGCGCGACAGCGATTTGAACTTTTTCGTTCTAAAACGCAGACGGTGGCGAAGTTTCCTTTCTAGGATTTAAGATTTGTAATTATGACACTTAAATCTGTCTATTAAATTAATCCTGGAACAAATAAAGTATATAATACAAACATAAAATTTCGTCACCCTCTGAAGTTTCGGGGCAAGCTAAGACCCCAGAACGTGGTCACGTTTTGTGATTATGACCAAAAATTGATAAATAGAAAGATCACAATGTGCATCATTTTATCATTATCAATGCTCGAGATCTGCCGTTTAGATTACGTAATAAGAATTAATACATATGTATAAAGAAGATTCATTTGAAAATTCCTGTCTATATGCGTAATCTTAATTTTCTGACTTGAAAAAATTTCGTTCTTTAAAGTTTTTCAAGAAAAATAGTGCTCCATTTGTTATGGGTAGTCACAACTTTGCGCATGGTTTTTGGTTCAGATTTGGGGCGTTCAATACATTTAATTACTCAATGAAGGACGGTTTCAATTCGGATTTGTCCAAGATTTGAGCTCCTGAAATTTGAATTTGTACCGACGTAATAGCCCAGTTTTTGGTCGTTCAAGGAAAGGACCTGGTCGCAATAAATTGTTTAAAAAATTCCCAATTTCTGTTTTTAAAAAACAGATGGAAGAGAAAAAATTTATGGATGTGAATTTAACTACTCTTCTGTGATTACTAATTTTACCTGCAATTTTATCCTATCAGTAATTTTAAGCTTAGAATGCGGAATCGTTTTACAATCAGTTGAGGGTTTTCAATTGCGATTTTAATGAGGAGAAATTAAATGAATTTCGGGGTTTCAAAAAAATATTTGTGAAGTATATAAGTTCAAATTTTCACAAGATTTTTTTAAACTTAACTTTATTTAAATTTTATTTATAGTTTTAAAGAGGATAGTGGAGGATAGGATTTAATCTTCCAATTATAAAAAATATTTTGGAGAACGTCCGATTGAAAAATTTAGTTTGGATAGATTTTTGATTACGGATGTCTATTTTTACTTGTGCAGAAGGTGCGAAAAAAACATTATTTTATATTTTTTTGTTTTGTTTTAAAAAATTTGTCTTCAAGCGAACTATTTATTTTGTTTTTCGTTCGACTTGCTGGTCGGAGTTTATCATTTCTCTCTTCAAGTTTTAGTTCCTAAGTTTTAAAGATTATAATTTATGAACTATGTGTATCAACATCGTTTGATCTGTTATAATATTCTATAATGAAATCGCATTCTGCATTAAATGTCGATGCGCCAGATTTATATAATTTCATTTTCAATTTGCAGTTTCAGTTTAAAATAGAGATTTTATTTTTAATTTTAGAATTTGTACTTTCGGGCGATGTTGGAGGCAAGCTTTACAAATAGTATCCTTTGCCTATTTACAGCTATTTATATGAATGAAAATAAATGCGGCTTGTTCCCTTCCAGCGGCCTATTTCCCACAACCCGATATCCAGTTATTGTTAATAATATGTATTCAGTATTCATGTTATTTTAGATTATTATAATATTATGGTTTAATATTGTGACCATCAATATTGTAATCTATTATTATTCTATAATACACGTTTTTTTCCAAAGTTAACTCGTTTTATTTATTAAGGTGACCTTTAACAAATTTTTATAAATACACTGGAACCTGCATTTCCGTAAACTGAATTTCTGCGTTCCTAGAATTACTGTCCTCGGCGATGAGGGGAGCCGCGGGTCCGATAGAGGCGGTGTTCAGCCAAGCGTAACAAGCAGCATGAGGGCCGCATTCTCAGCGCGTTAGTTGCATCAGGTTGCGTCATGCGTTCAAATCCAACGGAAATTATTCATGCGGCCCTGCCTGTTTACGTTCGAATTCCCTGGATTTATACACTGCTGACCTTGCCCGAAACCGTGCACAAATCCAGGTTTCTGTGTATCTAAGAAAATTTTTTAGTTATTTATTTTGTACAAATTTCGTACAGTACGTTGCTTGATCCTATATATAAAAAAGGTGGAATGAAATAATTCAAAACTAGCAATTTTATACGCGTGCTACAGCGCACAGGAAACATTGCATTGCCAATTAATAATATATACAAATATAACAAAGGTTATTTTCAAGAAAAATGTTTTTATTTTTTCACAGATTAATGTGGAAAGGGTCTTTTGAAATTAAAAAAGCTACCTCAAAAATATTCAGTTTCAATGATTTTTCATTCTTTTGAATTGCTTGGAATGCCTTTAAACTTTTTCAAATCCTTTTGAATTCTTTTAATTTCCTTGAAATCAACTAAATTCGTCCGAATTCCCAGATATATCTGAATTCACCTAAACGGTCTCAATTAACTGAAATCCTTGAATTTGTGTAATTTCCTAAATTCTTAGAACTCCCTGAATTCCAAGAACTTCAAAATAATTCGAAGAATTAAGAGGAATTGAAGAAATTCTATGAATTCAGAAGATTTAAAGGAATTCAGGGGATTTGGAGAATTTACAAAATCCTAGGAATTCACGAAATTCCGAATATTGAAGGATTCCAGGATATTCAAGGATTACGGGGAATTAAGAAAATTTAGAGCATTTAGCAAATTCAAAGGATTGAGAGAATTCAGAATATTAAAAAAAATTCAGGGGGTTTAGAGAATTTAAGGTATTCATAATATTTCAAGAATTCTGGGAATTCAGAATATTCAAGGATTCCAGGGAATGGAGAGAAATTACAGATTTCAGCAAATTTAAGGAATTCTGAGAATTTCAGGGATTTTAGAGCGTTTAACGAATTCAAGCAACTTCAGCAATTCAGAATATTCCAGGAATGCACGGAATTCAAAGATTTTCAGGAAATCAAGGTATGTGCCAAATTTTTATTGCTCTGAATATAAAACTCACAATTGGAAAAAATAAAATTTTCAGTTTTGAATGCTAAGTAGTGAAATTATTAAGTCTAGTAAGTCTAAGAATGAAAATTTCTCTATTTTTATAGACTCAAAGACTTTAAGGTTATTAAAACTACTCGGGTTTTCGCCGCATACGTATAACACGTCTATAAGAATGCATTGTTTAATGTAATATTTTAAGCACATAATCTAAAGGCAATTTTACTCGAGGGATAATAGCGATTATTTTCTAAAAATGTTCTTGTTTTTTTTTTTCGTAATTGAAAATTAAGTGTTTTTTGTGCCTGTAAAATACAACGCGCCAGCTAACACTGTATGCCGGACTACAGTCACCCTGTCTAGTTTCAGGTTGAATAAAATCTGCAAGTGCCGCGTCTTCGTCGCTTATAGTAATATACATATAATATAATTCAATAATACAAATGAATAATGATGAAATATGATAATTTTTCGAAAATCTTCCTTACCAGCAAAAATGAGTATATAAATTCGAAAAATTATCATTATATTATGTTTTAGAGAAGTTGTAGGCTCCGGAAGCTTCGATCATGATTCCTTAAAGAAACCAATCCCAAAGCTACTGGAACGTGTACGTCATCCGCTTCTGCTCCTTCTGTCCTAGAAAGTAAGCAAGAGCGGGAAATTTACGCGTGAGAACATCTCGCAACACTGTTCCATGGAGTCAGGTCTCTAGCCGCGGATGACCTTACGCGGCAGACAAGACAGTTGGAGATGAAGGTTTCACCTCTGGATACTTTCACCAATCTTTTTAGAATGTTACGAGGAACAGTGTTGACGGATCAGATGGAGTGATCCCAGAAGAACAGCCTTTTGCATCCGGTTCGCGATAGAATGAGCCTGACGCTGGCATGCCTGAATCTTGTTGAGTTGGCTAATAAATGAAGGTTTCATACCTCCAAGACAGCCGATTATAAGAACTACAAGATGGACTTTGTAGCCTTGGTACAGCCTGCTCAGCTCGAAAAGAAGTGCTTGATATTTCGTCCGGTTTTCTTCCTCCTTTGCCGTGATATTACCATCGGCTGGTGCCGAGAATTCAATCACGGAAATGATCTTGTTCTTCAGATCTTGGAGAAAAATATCAGGCTTAGTATCATTGATTGATTGATACGTTGAGTGGCGGAGAATGAGAAATTCCAGTAGATCTTACACTTATCATTCTCTACAAAACGGACTCGAGTTCTCTCTCAGGGCGTATGGCAAGACGGGCAATAGATCAACACCAAAGAAGTGCCTAAGATGGTAATATAACACTTTTAAAGCCGCATTGTGTCTCTCTATGTACACGTAGCGTGCATATTTTGAGCATCCACTGAGAATATGTCCAAGTGTTTCTGGCTTTGTGTTTCTCTTTTAATCCGGCAGACTTGAGAAACATGTTGGAAAGGCCCATCGAGAGCTCTTCTCTACGTATGATGCCGTAGAATTTACCATGAAAGGGCTTGTCAGCATGTTGTCTTAGTACAAGCGTATGTTCTGCTTCCTGTACACGACTTTTCAGCACCAAAGGTGTTAGTGATGGTTGGCCATGTGTAGTGTCGCTGGAATCAAATGGCAGACCAAGCTCTTCTGCGGCCCTATCTGCGGCACTGTATAGAAACGCCGCAGCATTGACGACTTCATGTTGATGTACGAGTCGCATAAGAGAATCTATGCTATTTAGAACTGAGCAGGCTGTAGCCAGAACTGTTCTTCGATGAAGACACTCTAAGCTCAGCAAGCCTCTACCCCCTTTATCTCGAGGCAGATATATTCGAGGTACGGAAGATCTAGGATGATGACTTCGATGGATTGCCATCATCTTGCGTGTGCTTCGGTCAAGTTGCTTCAACTCATCGACGTTCCGTATTACTGTACTAAACGTGTAGAGCAGTATAGGAACGGCCAGCATATTGGTCGCCTGTATCTTATTCTTTCGAGATAATTCGGAAGCCCAAATTTTTCGGAGAATTTGGCGATTCCTTTTTCCAAGGGCCGTTTTTAACACACGCACGTCTTGGGTTTCCGCTTGCGGTATTCCAAGCTATGTATATGTTTCTCGAATACCAAGATGTTGAATGGTATTTCCGCCTATGAAGTTCAACATCCTGATCGTCACGCGATGAGGTAGTTTCTAGTCTTCCCTGGTGTAGGTGGACGCAGGCACACTTGTCCAGTCCGAAGCTCATACCAATCGCTTTAGAGTACCTATTTACCGCCTGCACAAGGATGTTAAGGTCCTCTTTCGAGGAAGCAAGAGTTTAAGGTCGTCTATGTATGAAAGGTGGTTGACCCTATATTATCTTCTGTTCGGCGGGCCACATAGGTATCCATAGCTCTTGCCTCAGAGCATAATAGATAGAGGCAAGAGGGAGATGCAGAAAAGTATCGGACTTAGAGAGTTTCCTTGAAAGACGCCCCTATTATATGTGATATAGCTTGTAGTCACTTGTCTTTCGGCAGATGTTATGACAAATCTTGTCCGCCACAAGAGCATAAGCTCTTTTATGCATCTCACTATTTTTGGATGCACCTCCATTCACTCAAGGAGCTTAATAAGTAGCTCATGGTTCGTGTTATCGAATGCCTTACGGTAGTCAATCCAAGCCATGGACAGATTGCGTCGATACCTGATCGAGTCCTGGGTAATATACCTGTCTATTAACAGGTTCTCCCTGCAAGCTGCCAGCCCTCTCTTGCATCCACATTATTCAACTATTGCACTCCATCCGGCTCGATAGATGTTAATATCCTCTCTTTGAGGATGCCAGTGAATACCTTGTATCTGGTATTTAAACAAGTTATGGGCCTGTAGTTCTTTGGACTTGACAAATCTCCGGACTTAGGGATTAATACCGTGCGTCCTTCCACTAACCACTGTGGGGCGGGTTGTTTTCCATTTATGAAAGTAGTAAATATACGAGCTAGTTGATTTAATGTGGCCCTGGCACTGAAAAGTTCTTAGTTCTCGCGATAACTTTCTTCATTTCTTCAGCAGTAATTAGTGGACACTCTTCCTCTGTACCTTGTAACCTTTGCCTTTGGCAAAAGTTACGAAAGAGTGATATATCTGAAGCGTCTTCATTTAGCTGATAAGTATTTCCATATACTTTCTTCCAGAAGAATTGCGTTTTTTATCGACTAGGCGGATTTTTAACGGCACGTGACGTTTTATTGAACAGACGGGAAGGATGAGTCGAAAAGGTGGAATTTTCCTGAATCCACTTTACTCGCCGTTCAGGGCCCTGTTTCGCTGTTGAAAGAGATCTTATTTTTTGCGTCTAGTGCTGCTTGATGGTCAACAGTTTACACTTGTTCAGCCTGTGATTTGCTTTCCTTAAATTTCGAGCAAGTTCCCTAACTTTTGGTGTGAATTTTTTATTTGATGTTATGTAACTAATCACGCACTGAATATTTGGTGCATCTCGTCTCGCCGTTTCGATTTTAAACTGAAACTGTGCAATACGCTCGCGAGTCTTACTCAGATGTACTGAAGTATCGTGACTTCTATTGTCGCTGAACAGGGAGACCGCCTTCTCGTGAACACGTAAACTACACAGTTCAGATTCCAGAGATTAACATCTTCGGGGAGCAAATCGGGGAGAGCTGTATTACCTTCAGCTAATTTGTCCATCCTGAGAAAGACTTTTTGGTGGATAGATCTCCTATTTCTCATCTTGGCATTATCGGCTATCTGCAAAGGTGGTCTTTCTGGAACGGGTGGAATGTTCGCTGGAGGATGTTGCTCTTCTTCTTGTTGTTAAAGAGCTTCATATCCATTTTTTCGCAAAAAGGATACCTGATCTCTTAAATACTGAGGCGTTTTCTGAGCATATTCTGGGTGCATATTGACCCAACGGTCATGTAACCTCTGCATGAATCCTCTTCGCGCCGATGAGCTTCTTTGCCAACAGGTAAGGATGTCCCTCCTGAGTTGGTCCGACCATTTGCATCGATGTTCTCCCGTTTGTCCGGGACCATTGCATGGTCGTTGCCTCGGTTCGGTCCTATTGCCACTCCCAACTGAACCATGGCCTCCATCCGAGAGAGGCCTATTGTGAGTAGCACTGCGCGATACTGGTGTCGTAACCGCATAATTCGTTGCATTGGGGAGTTAGCCCAAAGCAACGTGGCTGACTGCAAGAGCCGGAGGTCTCGGGCGATGGGGTCGCCACATCCCTACGCCAATTTATTATTCTTTATTTATTATTTTTAACTCTGCATTAAATTTTGGTGGTAATTATATATATATTGAAACATTATCATTTATATATTATTATTACGAAATATTAATATTAATTATTAAATAATGTTAATAATTAATAATTAATATAATTATTAATAATATTTTATTCTTATCATTGCATTTTATTGTATTATTATATTATATATTACTCTAAGCGACGAAGATCCGCTACTTGCAGATTTTATGCTATTGAAACTAGACCGGGTGACTGCAGCCCGGTATACACAATAGCCAAGGCATAATTTCCTTTAGATTATGTGGTTAAAATATTACATTAAACGATGCATTCTTTTAGACGTATATGTGGCGAAACCTCGAGTCGTTTTAAGAGCCCTAAAAGTGTACAATTTTAAGTATTCTTCATTTACAGGTATTTCAATATCAAAGAATGAATTTGGATTTATTCAATTGTTTAAAGTAGGGGAGAGTGGGTAGTTGTGGACCACGCTTTGTTTTGAAGACATAACTTCTATGAACACCGATAAATTGTCAATGTATGAACTGGTATTTGTAGTAAAATTCTCAATACATCAACTGGAGACCACAATTAATAAAATTCGTTAATGCGCGAGAAATATTTAGGATGACGTAAATCTTATAAAAATCGATATTTGTGAATTTGGTGGGGAGTTGTGGGCCATGACAAAAAATAAAAGAAAATGGCATATTCCAGTAGTTCATGTTTATTAAAGTTGCAGTAAATAAAAATGAATGCTTTTAAAAAGATTTAAAAAAAGTTATTCTGATTCACAATGTATGCAAGAGTAATATCCGGTCCTCAGGTTGGCACATTTCAAGTGCACAGCACGATCGCACATGTTGCAGTGAACTGTGTTGTTCCGATTTAAAATCTTTGGCATTGTGCCCTTACAGATAATGCAAAAGTCTTTTCAGAACAAGAGAAAAGATGTTTCACTTAAAAAATTGAAATACGCATTAAGAACGTTTGGCCCACGACTCCCCACTAATGGTGGACCACAACTCCCCACATCCGAAATTTACGAAATGACCGAATTGCTATACACACAATGAATGTTTTACCGAAACTGTTTGATTGAATTTAAAGCCAATTGCTCAAGGAATATTTTGCAATAACGTGCCTTCGAAATCTGTTGTAGAACGGGACTTCGAATATCAACCACTTGAGTTGTACACAAACTTTTATTTTGATTTCTTTAATCAACAATGTCAAAATACTAACTGCGCGTGTTGAGTCTATGAGTCGAGTTCACAAAGTGAGCTCACACAAAGAGAGTCTTTTGGCAGTGGTTAAAGCAGTTCTACCACCCACAACATGGCGGAGATTGAGGTGGCCCACGACTTCCCACGGCCCACAACTCCCCACCGTCCCCTATTTATTTTGAAATTACATCATTTCAAACGTTTATTCAAGAAATTGAGGACATTTCAGGTTACAATTTATTATTTAACTAATCATAAGTTTTAATTTGTTTCTCAACTATAAAATATAATTATTTTCAAAAAACACAATTTTGAAGTATAAAAATGAAACAAACCATTTTCAAGGTTTCAATATATATTTTTTAATGTACAGTTTTAAAAGATTTGAAGAAGGATAAATTCATAGAACTTTTATAATATTTGAAATCATTCTGACTTTTATATAATAAACTAAGAAGGTTAAGGACTTTACTTGTGCTTGAAATTAACCCAAATTAGTCACACGGGGTGAAATTCGCCCCAAAAAATGTTCGAGCTCCTCGTAGAGTTGTTAAATGTTCAAACTACACCGATTTTTGTTTTCAATACTTAAACAATTAATATTGGTTACAAAAACTAAAATATCATTTTTTGCAATTCTTAAATAATACCAAGCAATTTTTCAGATTTGTAGGACTCATTGTTGGGGTGAAATTCACCCAGTGTGACTATTATGGGATTTTAATGAAGTGTGACTAAATGAGGGTTAAAAAATGGTAATTGTAATAGATTTTAACTGTTGAATTATTTTTACTGCACTTATTATTAGAAATCATAAAGTTTAAAGGCTTCTTCTTCATTCCAAGTATTTTAATGCATAAAAAAAATTATTTTCTCTGACACTTTATTTACAAACTTTAAATTATTTCAATAATAAAAAGAACAAATTTTAAAAAAGCAGGAATAAAGAAAACAAAAGCATCTCTGCAAACAGAATGTATTATTGCTGCGAACAGGAACAATTTCATGCTGCGAACGCGAACACTAACTTGTCGATTATTATTATTAATCTTGGACTCATCGTGGTTGAATACCTGATTGGCTGCATGCTGCGTGAATATGACATTAAGTGGCTGTTTTCAGTTTGTTCTTTTAAATTTTCGAGAATTTTGTAAATCGCGACTTCCAAATAAGGAAATTTAATTCTAAAAATTTGTTTCTAAAAGAAAAAATTCAAATTGTAAATGATTCTTTAATAATACACTGCCTTTTTGGTTAATATTGCTCCATAGAATATGCCCTGCTTTTTTTGTGGAAAATTCTTATTGCAGAGTTAAAAAATTCATGTTTTTTGTAGAAAATTCGCCTCTTTTCGAAAATATTTCATGTTTTCCAGTTAAAAATACAACTGTTTCAAAATTAATCTTTCTTGGTTGAGAATTCAACTATTTAAAAACGATCAATTTTCAACAACAAAATTAATTTTTTACAAACTAGTAACCTTTAAACTAAGTAATTGATTTTTTAACAAACAAAAAACTTAATTCTCAGCATAACATGTAATAGTTAATATTTCAACCACAAAAGACGAGTTTTCAACAAAAAAGTTGAATCCTCAACCTAAACCGAATTTTCAACCAAGCAGTTGACTTTGTAATTTAAATAAATTAAATTTTAACGAAGAAAAATAATTTTCTACCAACAAAGACGAATTTCTAACCAGAAAAGATTAATTTAAAATATAAATTCTCAACTAAAAATGAAATAGTTACATTTTCAATGAAGAAAATCAATTCTCAACCTAAAAAAAAAGGAATTTTCAATAAAATAATTAAATTTTCAACCAAAGTGATGCATTTTCAACTAAAATTATGAAACTTAAAAAAAATGAATTTTGAAAAAAAGAGTTCTACATTCAACCAAAAGTCGATTTTTTAACCAAGAAGATCAATTTTCTACAAAAAAGATGAGTTATCAACAAAATACATGAATTTTTAACCAAGTACTTTACTTATTAATTAAACTAGCTGTGAATTCGATTTCGAGTGTTTCCACTATGTTTGTCTTTATAATTATATGGTGCTCATTTCACGAGCACTTTGCTTCCCGATAGCAAATGTATTTGCTTCCTCATAGAGGAAGCATTAGTTATTTTTTTCAATAATAGGCAAACCGAAGTCTTCATTTTGCTCAATTTAAAAATAGAAATTTACCAAAAATGAAAAATTACAGAATAATACAAAAATGCTTTAAATAACAAGACAAATCAGACAAATCAAATCTTGGGTTCGAAATAATAATTTTTTGAGCTGGAAAAGGGAAAGGAAAAGTTCTGTCGCACCCTATCCCTTTCCCAGCTTTACGATTTCTTCACAAAACTTGTCATAATATTACTCTATTTGAAAATTTATGATCAAAAAGTCTTTTCTATTCATGCATCAACTTTAAATTATGTCGGTGAAAAGAGTTTTTCTGTTTGAACCTGATGATTCAGATATTATAAATGAGCAGAAATTCCCTAATCTTCAATAAAGTGTATTATTATTATTATAGATCAATCAATTTGCCTTGAATCAAGAGATTTTTTCCGTTCTTGCATCAATTTTGAATTATGTTACTGAAAAGAAGTTTTACTATGAAAAACCGTGTTTTCAAATATTATGCAATTTCACAATTTCCATACTCTCCAATAAAATGTCTTAATATTATAGGTCAATCGATTCATCTCGAATCAACACATATTTTCTGTTCTTGCATCAACTTTGAATTATGTTAATGAAAACAGTTCTACTATAAAAAAACGATTTTCAAAATATATAAATTACCATAACTTCCCTACTCTTCAATAAAATGTATTAATATTATAGGTCAATAGATTCGTCCCGAACCAATGAATCTTTCACATTCTTGCATCAACTTTGAATTATGCTAATGAAAAAAGTTTTACTATAAAAAACCGTATTTTCAAATAATATGCATTACCATAGCTTCCTTACTGTTCAATAAAATTCATTAATATTATAGGTCAATCGATTCGACTCGAATCAACACATCTTTTCTGTTTTTACATCAACTTTAAATTATGTTAATGAAAAAAGTTTTACTATAAGAAACCGATTTTCAAAATATATAAATTACCATAACTTCCCTACTCTTTGATAAAATGCATTATTATTGTAGGTCAATCGATTCGTTTTGAACCAAGGAATCTTTTATATTCTTGCATCAACTCTGAATTATGCTAAAAAAAAAAGTTTTACTATAAAAAACCGATTTTCAAAATATATAAATTACCATAACTTCCCTACTCTTCAATAAAATGTATTAATATTATAGGTCAATCGATTCGTCCCGAACCAAGGCATCTTTTATATTCTTGCGTCAACTTTGAATTATGCGAATGAAAAAAGTTTTGCTATGAAAAACCGATTTTTAAAATATTATTGAGTGCTAGAAAAAAATGCATTAAATATTTTTTGAAATCCTTCGGTCAGTTTCAAGATATTAGTGAGGAAAATAAGCTCTCCAAATTTCATCAATTTATCTGCAAGCGTTTTCTAGTTATCGTGTTCACAAAAAAGCGTGACATCCACACATCCACACATCCACACATCCATACATCCACACATCCACACACACACACACACACATCCGGACAATTGCTTAGAACATTGTATTAGACATTTTTAAATTAGGGAGGGTTTAATTAAATGAATTTAAAAAATTTGAAAAATGTCACCATTACAAAGCTTCCTCTATGAGGAAGCAAAAAGATGAATTTCCAACCAAATTGTTGAATTTTGAACTAAAAGGGCACATTTTTATCCAAAAATGAAATAAATAGTTAAATTTGCTGTGAAAATTTTTTTTAACCTAGAATGAAACGAATTTTCATCAAAATGATTCAATTTTCAACCAAAGAGATGAATCTTCAACCGAAAAAATAAATAAATTTTTAACGAAGTAGTTCAGCTTTCAACTAAGTGATTGAATTTTTGAAGAAAAAAGATTACTTTTTGACAAAAGAGTGGCATTTCTAACAAAATAATTAAATTTTCAACCAATTCAGTTCAAATTTAAGCGAAAAACTAGAAAAAGGGGAAGATTTTTGAAAACAGGGAGAAAAATAAGAATTCTTTTAAAAAAGGGGGGAAAGAGTTGATATGATCTGCCGTCGAAGTTGATCTTTACATTATATCAAGGTTTTCAAGTGAAAAAATGAAGAATTTAATTAATAATTATTCTCATATACTAGTATCAAATAGTTTTAATTAATTATTCATTGTTTGATTGACGGTTATATAAAATTACATTTATATTTCGTAATTTAAAATAGAAGGGAGGTCAGCTTCAGTGTGACATGAAATTTTGAGAGAGGGATGGTCACCAAAATGTCAAAAATTGTCACAAAAGGGGTAAGTCAAAAATCACTGAAAATAGTGTCACGTAATATATGGAAGCTCCCTGAGACAGGGCACTAAGGCCCTGTTTCGACTTACTTTTCAAGTTACAAATAATTAAAATTGCATTATTTTAACAAAATAAAAACCCGAATGGGCGAGTAAGTGATGCCTTGATAGATTTGATTTCCTGACCGAAAGTTTCAGCCAGATATCTTCCTTAGTTGGAAAATAAGAACACGGAAAAGAAATACACGAGCCGGTCCGTAACTCGCGATGCCCTTAATTTACTATGAAGTTAAACAAATGCTTCACTTGAATTTTAAATTTCAAATTTTTTATTCCAATTTTCCATTAGAATATTTAAAACGTTTTCAGGGCAAGATTTACGCCTAGATCTCTAAAATCTAAACTATCAGCTCTGCACGCATAATTCAACTTGCAATACACTTTCACCAACGCATAAATACGTGTGTAAGTACAGTTGTCTTCCGAGTTTGCAGGCCATTCGAAAAAAATATTCGGAATGTGTGACTTCCCCTGCCACTAGGCTAGATAGAAAGATACTTTCGCTTTACGTTCGTTTTCGTTCCGAACAGTGAGTTAAGTTCTTCATTGTTGAACTCTTTTCTCGTCGCTTTCGCCGATCCACGTTCGATCAACCAAACCAAAGGATTACCGGCACGTCGCGGGTAGTCCCTCCCGCAGTCGGAAGTAATTTAATTGGACTGCTTCCGAATGTCAGTTCATCAGTCAGCTTTCAGAAAATTGTGCTCGTCATTCTCGGAAAAGATTATAGTGAAACTCGTGATTGATATTTAAATTTTCGCGCGCAATCATTAATCAATTTCCAATGAAGGAGCATCATCTTCGAGACAAATCCGAGAATAAGAAATTCAAGCGACACATGTGCGGGAAAAGAAATTTCAGGAAGCCCAAATCTTTTTTGCAGTTAGAAAGATGTGAAAATAGTGGATTTATTTTACTTCTGAGGAAGAAGCTGAAATCTTGTGGTAGGATATTTTTTTATATGTGTAAAAAAGTTTTTCTGGACAATTTAGTATAGAATGCTGATTCGATTCTTTACTTTTTTTTATGAAAGTTAACTCAATTTCAAAGAGATATGTGAGAGTTGATTTTTTTTTATTTAACAAAATTGACATTTTTTTTGCAAATAAACGATCCAATTTTTTTGCAACTACTCATATTCAGGTAAATCATCATGAAATCAGTAAAAACACTACTTACAATAGTATTTGGCAGGTTTTAATATTTTCAAAAATTTCTCAATGTTTTACTAACAAACTAATGAGTGAAAGTGCTACTTTAAAATTGTAAATACTTGGACAATTTATTTTCAATTTTTTTTGGGATATACGCAAGTATCAAGCATATTTTGGCACCATATATTGGCATCTATGTGAATAAAAAATCCTGCAAATGTCAGCCTTCCACTTTATTTTTTGTGGAAGTTATCGAAGGGGACAAAATTTAAAAAAAAAATGAATTTTTCTTCGTAAATGAATTAAACAATTTTGATGAACACATAGATGTTATAAAGGTTAGTAAACCTAACTAAAAAAATATATTTTTTCAACTCTAAACGAAAATACAGATAAAAAAAGTTTAACTTGAAAAAAAAAACTTTTGAAATTATGTTTTGTATTCACATCTCTCATTTTTTTTTTCAAAATCCTCATGTTGTCTACTTCAACATATTTTCCCCAGAATTATTCGGAGTGGTGCATCATTGCTATGAAAAATTTTAACCTGTTTTTTTTATCAGAATTATTTTCATTTTTTCTCGAAAATTGTCTCATTTGTTTTCAGAATATATATTTTCTTCACTATAATTGATTGAGCCATTTTCGAGAAAAATGAATTTTTTAATTTATATAACTTCCAAAAAAAAATGCGAGTTCACAGTTAATTTTTTGGGAGATTATATCACATAGGCACCAACTTATGTCATTATTTGGGTATTTTTTCGTGGAAGCGGCTCAACCGGTTTTACTGAACAAAATATATGATTTGCAATTTTCGAGAAAAACCGAAAAAAATTCTGAACAAAAGAAAGGTGAACATTTTTTTTAACAACGTGAGAATATTAAAAGAAAAAGGGCGGATGAATATAAAACATGAACACAACAAAAAAATTTTTTAATCCAAACATTTTTTTTTGTTATTTTGTTCAGAATGTTTTGAGATTGTTTTTTTCATTATTCTCACTGACCTTCGTAACATATATTTGTTCATTATCATCGGTTTATCCGTTTAATTTAATAATGAAGAATAATTTTTTATTTTGTCATTTTTAAAGAGTTCGCCATCATAGACAGTAAAATCGAAATGGTTTGAAGAAACAGTGGGGCACTCTTAAAAAAAGACGAAATTGCGGATTATTTAGTAAAATTGTTAATAAAATAAAAAATTATTCTGTACTGTTGAGTTACAGAAAGGAAGGAATTTTTCAATTAATTTGAAATTAATTCCGTTAAATAAAGGAAATCTGACGGTTGGAAATTGACAAAAATCTGAGTCTCCTAATAAATAAAAAAACGATATCCATTTGTTTGCAAGTAGTCAAGTTATGTAATTGTTTATAAAAATTTACATAATGAACCATTACGTTTATTGATAAAGTATCATAAGGGAATGCTTGTTCCAAGTGATTTACAATTGACTCCGTTGAAAAAACGTAATCTATCCGTTAAAAATTGACAAAAATCTGTATTTGTTTATAAAATTTATTTAAATAATTGATAATTGTAACGAAATTTTTAGAGCGCGAAGTGACTAAGATATTCAGCTTGAGCTGAACCTCTGACTTTTATGTTCCTATTGTTCATCTGCTTTTGTGTATTACATTTTTATGTAGACTGGGTTCATAATAAAGGTATGTTATTATTATCATTATTTATCTATTGAAAATCCCAATTATTGAAGATTCATATGAACGAAATATTTTGCTGTCATAAAACACGACTAAAAATATTGCTGAAGCAACATATAATAAAAATATTTATTAGTTTTGAAATACTCATTAGTGTTTTATGTGTATTTTATGATTTGAAAAACATTATAATTTGCTATCAATTTATTCATGTGCAGCCTTGTTGGTTCATTAATTAAAAATTGAAGCCTGAATAATATTACTTGTAATTATTTTTGCATAAGTAAAGTATTTTTAAAAAATTTCATTTTCGTAAATATTAAAAATTTTAAGATTTTTAGAGAAGAAAAGAAAATTGGGTACGAAATTGCTTAACTTCAAAGAGAAAACACAGGGGGAACTGTTTGTTTATAACAACAACAAATTTGTTAGTATTTGTGCAACCAAATGTTTTTGTTAGTCCCAAAAAAATTTTCTTTTTTTTTTTAAGTCAACAACCCTTTTTTGAACTCATCAAATATTTCAGACAAACAAAAAAATTGTTGTTGGTATTTGTACAGACAAATTTTTTGTTTGTCCCAAAAATACACCATTTTTTAAAGCCAACAACAATTTTGTGGAACTAACCAAATTTTTATTTTTCCAAAAAAGTTTGTTTATGTTTGCATCGGTTGAAATTAAGCAATAGATATTTAAAAATTTATAATTTACAAACTGAAAAATATTGAATAATAATTGAAAAAAGTGTCATCGTAAATTAATAAAGTAAACGGGACTATTATGAGCGACTCGAGAAAATTAAATATGTAAAACGTATGCCTGGTTAGCAAACAGCATTAAGTGTCTTGAAATAATACTCGTGAATCGTTGCCACCCATTGTATAATGTAATTTACACCTAGGCATAAATGTTAATAACATGGTGATATTTTTACACCTTCAGTGTTATATTTTTAAACCATTTACTTTAAAGTTATTAAAAAATTTTCCAAATTCAATAAAAAAAGCTCCAACGTACAAAAATATTTATACAAATTTGAAAACTTCCTAAATTAAGGAGTGATACGAATTGTTTAAAATTATTTCATGGGCTTCCTAATTTCACTATATTTATGTTATGAAAGGATTTCCAAATTTGGATATGAATCCAAAAATAAAGGATTTAACCAATTTTGAACGCAATCATCTTTAGGGGTGGTTTTCGACTTTTCCAATATCAGGGGCGCCACTAATTTTTATAAATGTTAACATTAAAAGTTTTTCACATTCAGTGCCAATTTTGAGAATTTTTTCTCAAGATCGTTCTAAATTTTGACAGTTTCAAAAATCAGGGCCATATTAAATTTAACAGCATCCGAATTGCGGTCCATTTAAAGATCGCTCCATCAAAAATCTGAACATTTTTCTAGTGTAGAAAATGTAATTATTAGATTCAAAATTCAACAATTTTTTTAGAAAATAATTCAATTTGGGCAAAAATAAAACTATTTTGCTGAGAATTCGTATTTTTAGGTTAAAAATTTAACTATTTTGATAGAAAATTCAACTACTTGTTTGAAAATGTACCTTTTTGTTTTTTTTTCTCGCTTGACTTGAAAAACTTTCCTGGTTGAAAATTCAACTCTTTAGTTGACAATTTTTTTTTGGTTAAATTCAACGGTTTTTGATTTAAAATAAAAATATTTTTTAGTTGAAATATCAACTATTCCTTTTTTAGTTGAAAATTCATCTCTTTGATTAGAAATTTAATTATTTTGTTGAAAATGGATCTTTTTAAATTGAACTTGCAACTACTTGGGTAAAAAAAGGTGTATACTTTTTTGTTAAACATTCACCCAATAGGAATATCTAACCAATTTATTTTTGTTCGAAATTTAACTATTTTGTTGAAAATACAACAATGTGATTAAAATTAACATTGTTCAAGGCATACGTATTATCATTACAGAATAACAGAAAATATTTAACGTTTTTTCAGACTAGATGGAGCTATGAATAAAAAATTATTTCAAATAATTTTTTCTGAGAAAAGGTCTTCTCCTTTCGCTCCGCTGGGAATCGAACCACAAAAGTACTGATTTCCGGTCAGATGCTTTCCCATTAAGCTACTAGAGAGATCAAAAAAGCAAAAGCACCTGACCGGAAATCAGTAGTTCTGTGGTTCGATTCCCAGCGGAGCGAAAGGAGATATTTTTTCAGAACAAAATTATTTAAAATTAACGCTTTTGTTAAAAATTCACATCCTCGGGTCAAAATTCAATTGTTTGAAGGAAAACACGTATTTTTTGTAGAATATATTTGATAGAAAGTTGAACTAATTTTAAACAAATTCCTCTATTGAAAGTTAATTTGGTCAACTGACTTATTCCGTTTTTGGTTCAATTATTTAGTTTAAAATTCATCTTTCTTGCTATAAAATTAATCCTTTTGGTTCAAAATTCAACCATTTGTGTGAAAATTAATGTATTTTGATGAAAAATCGTCTTATTTAGTAGAAATGTAATATTTTTGACTGAAAATTAATCTGTTTTATTTAAGAATTAAACTTATTTGTTGCAAATCTGTTTTTATGATTAAATTCAACTAATTTGTATTTAAAATTAAAATCATTTTCTGTTTAAATATCAACTATTACATTTTTGGTCTTTTTGGTTAAAAAATAATTTTTTCAACCAAAATTTTCATCACTCTATTTCCCGTAGAAAATTGATATTTTTTCTATGAAAATTCATCCATTTGGTTGAAAATTGATTTATTTTGTTGAATTTTTTTTTTATAGAAAATGAATCTTTCGGGTTTAAATTTAATTGTTTGGTTGACAAATTATGTATTTTGTTGAAAGCTCATTTTTTTGTAGAAAATCAATTTTTTTGTTAGAAATGCAACTGCTTGTTTGAAAATCAGTTTGTTTTAGTTGAGGATTCGACTATTGTGTTGATCATGTATTAGCCTATTTGGTTAAATTCGACTGTATTTAATTTAAAATTAAAATTTCTTTGGCTGAAGAATGAACCATTACATTTTGGTTTGAAAATTCATCTTTTTAGGTTGAAAATTCAACTTAATCTGCTCAAGTTGATTTTGGATGACTTTTTTTTCTTTATTTTCTGAAAAATCTTTTTTGGTAAAAAATTTAATTCTTGTAGAAAATTCGTGTTTTTGATTTGAAAGTTCCTTTTCACTCGTTAAAAATGCAACTTTTTAGTTGAAAATTAATCTGTTTTGATGAAAATTTGTCTTTTCGGTGGAAAATTCAACTACATGGTTGTAAGTTGAACTAATTTGTAAGTTCATAAGAAACAGTAAAATTGTACCAAATACCCCCACACCTAAATCTTTTCACGTAATTTGTGGATGACCCCTAAATAAATTCAAACTTTCAAAATCAAAAAAGAAACTTTGAACGTTTTTCCAGGGAATACTCCAGGGGCGTAACAAATTTGGATCCATATAAATTTTGGACTCGTTCAAGATTCAAAGATCCTAATGTCCCAAATTTGTAAGTTTACCTATGCCGCTGGCATTCCGAATTTGTTGGTACCCAGAATTTTAAAATGTAAGACTTCAGGAGCGTATCAAATTTGGATCCATATAAATTTTGTATTGAAGCATTGTAGTTTCAAAAATTTATAAATTCACCTCCGTTATTAGCTCTCCAACTTCCTAATCGCCCTACATTTGAACTTTTTGATACTCCAGGGGCGTACCAAATTTGGATCCACGCAAATTTTGAATTCGTTCAAGATTCAAAGATTCTAATGTCCCAAATTTGTAAGTTTACCTATGCCGCTGGCTTTCCAAATTCGTTGGTACCCAGAATTTGAACATTTAATACTTCAGGAGCGTATCAAATTTGGATCCACATAAATTTTTTATTGAAGCATTGTAGTTTCCAAAATTTATAAGTTCACCTCTTTCGTTAGCTCTCCAACTTCCTAATCACCCCACATTTGAACTTTTTGATACTCCAGGGGCGTACCAAATTTGGATCCACGCAAATTTTGGACTCGTTCAAGATTCAAAGATCCTCATGTCCCAACTTTGTAAGTTTACCCATGTCGCTGAATTCCCAAATTTGTCTGGTACCTAGAATTCTAACGTTTTAAGACCTCAGAGGCGTTCCAAATTTGGTTGCACTTGGAGCCCCCACATTTTTTTAAAGCCTTTTTTATATTACGCATAATTCACAGATCCTCTGCAAATCGACAGTTTGTAAGAGAAGGGAGAAAAATAAGAGAAGGAGTGTAGTTCCTTTCTCCGGAGATGCCGCAGAACGAATAGCGGCCCGTATCCGGCCCTCCTCTCTCCAAGACTTCACCAAAGGGGACCTTCGTTTGCTCTGGTGCTTGCCGGTTGTTGCACAAAAAGAAAAGTTAGTTTGTTACTTCTAGAAGAAGACAAACTCAACTGGAAAGACGTCTTCTATAAAGCAATCTGTAGTCCACTCTTGGCCTTGTGTGCAGGAATCTGCAGATGGACCCAAAGTCTTCTTCTTGAAAGGCCCATAATTGTTTAAACTATTTTAACAAAGTTCAAATGAGAATGTGAAAAGAAATAAATTTTCAAACTTATCCTAGATTGAAACTAATCTATGGGTTTATAGTACCAAAATTTATGGATCGAACTACAACAGTTATTACGAATTGATGAATTTTTGAAATTGAAAAATAAGTGCGAATTTTGTCAACTGAAAAATGGCTTTTGGGAATACTGAGTATCCAGACATTGAAGGTGAGTTAAAAAATTTAATTTTCTTATGTGTAATAATTATAATGATAATTTTTAATTGTATTCTAAGTTTTCTTATAAATATTATGTAATCTTATTTTTTCTATAGTATTTTTTGTATCTTCGAAGGTTATTTCAAGTCAAGACATCTATTAGAGTTTGTACCGGTGAGTTAACAGTTCGTCATTTTGGCAAAGGTTCCTTTTTTTAGCGAGGATATTTTCTTTTGTCAAGTTTGTTATTGAGGATTATAATCGAAATTTAATAGAAAATTAATAATTTTGTTTTACCACATTTATGTGGATCTTATTCTCTATTCTCCAACAAAGAATCCGAGAAAATTTTAACAGCAGGAATACAATAAACAAAGAAACCTAATTGAAAAAGTTGAATTTTATAGTTTTTTGTTTAGTAAAAAATTCCAAATCGAATGACAATTTGATGTTTATTTTTGTTAGCTGTGAACTAACTGATGATATACTAAATGTTTAATAATATTTCTATAAGCTTCAGCAAAATTTAATATTATGTATTCTAAAAATGATACAGATTTTCTATTGTGGAAACCGTAATAAAATTTATTGAACTATCCTGGTCTAAGTGAGATCCAGAAAAGTCGATGAGATGCGACAAAAACCCTTCAGATCACTCGAGTATAAAATTCGGTGAAAGTATCGAATTATAAAATGAGAAAGGTCCAAGTGGTTTTGCAACGTCCTTGATCAAATCCATCTATTTAAAACTCGAATATCGAAATTATGCAACCTAATTTGGATTCGTCTTTCTAAGTTATTATTACTTAATTTCATTGCTATTATTTTGTTTACGTTTCTATCTTTATTTCCTCTTCTTTCTGTTTTAAATTAATAAAAAAATACAATTTTCCATTCTATATTGCTTTCAAATTTCATGTTCATTCACCTCATAGGAATGAGTTTCATAAGATACGTTCACTTTTATCAAAGAATGCAGTGTACTTTGAGTACCTGGATAATCTGTAAAAAGAAAAAAATTCATATTAGTTAAACAATATTCAATTAATTTGAAATTAATGAATTATACTATTATACCAACGAAACTTTTAAGTAGGTGATAATAGTATATCAATTATTTTGAAAAAATTTCTTGTATAAAATTATTACACTATTTTGAATTCAATGAATCTCGTGTAAAAAAAGTATGTTGATTGCGAAATGAATGGAAAGAATATGCAAGATTACTTTTATAGGTATTCAAATTTTGACATTTTATAATGCAAGATCAACAAATTTGCACTTTTTCAATTTTAAAGCGTTTAAACGTAAATTTATCAAATTAAAATAAGTTAAATAAGAACTTTTACAAATTAATTTTTTTTTATCTTTAAATTGAGACTTACCCAAATTAATTGTTGAAAATCGCTCATTCTAGATAAATACGTTTCAATTCTGAACTTTTTAATATGAAGAGTCCCAAATTTTTACTTTTTCAGATGAAAAACCCTCCATTTTAGCGTGTTTTGCAATTCTGAAATATTCAGGCCTTCTAGTTACTAGGACTCTAGAATTTAAATCGTTCAAATTTTGATTTTTCATGTAGTAATGTCCTAATCACATTGAAGGTCTTTTTCATTTTTTCGAGTGAAAAAATTTTCAAATTTGGAATCAAACAGAAATATTTAATTTTGTAATTGAAAGCTTTGGATTATTTTTGATCGAAAACTAAATCAAATTAGAATTTCTTTAAAATTGAAAACTGAAATCCTCTTAAAGTCGATTTTTAATTTTAATGAATCATAATTTGAATCTCCCCTTATCCACCAAAATAAAAATAGTCTGAATTATATTTGCTATTTTAAGGATATTTAAAGACAATAAAATCAAAATCAAGAGAATAATTTTAAATTAAAGAAATATTTTCAATTCGAACAAAAAACCATTTCTTTAAACTGAAAAAATTTCTTTGTATCAAAGAAACTTTTCTTTGACTGAGAGCCAATGAATATTTTTCTTTGATTAAAAGAAATTTTCTATGAATCAATACCTTTTTCTTTTGAGGGCTCAATTTACAATTAAAAGTATTTTTTTTAGTTAATATCCCAGTTGTAAAATTATATAAAATTTTTATATTTTTATTTTGTTTTATTTATTTAAATTAAAATGTGTTAAATTCTCTGTTCTCGTCTGAAATTACTTCTGTGGTAGCAAAATTTTCCCCAAATCAGTGTAATAAAAATATAAACTTATAAAAAATGTTTTAGTTAAATAATTCTTCAAATATTATTTAACAAAAAAATATAGCGACGTACTTTTGATGAAAACATCTACAATGTAGTCAAAAATACAAAAGTGACAAATTAGTTGGCCAAATAAATAAAATGATTAATTTTGGCCGTGGCTAGAGTATCAAAATTTCCGTGCAAAAACCCGGATTTTTTCGGTGCAAATTGAACTGAAATAGGGGATACGTGTACAGAATTTCGGTACGTGTAGGAACTTCCAATAATTTTTCAATATACATAAAATTTGGATACATACATATACATATTTTTTTTAACAATTTCAAAATTAATTTTTTATACCGAAGATTAAAGAAAACCTTTTCCGTCAAATGTACGTCACTGGAATTCTTCAGCTACAATTCTTGTTTTGTAGTTTTACTACTGAGTAAATTAGTACTTTGCTGCGATTTTCAATGCAAATATTGATGCTTCCATCAAATATATGTTACAAAAAAATGTTTGAAGAATACTTGAAGAATTATTCAATTAAAAGGTTTTAATAATTTTGTATATTTTGTATACTTTATTTATTTTTTGAACAATTTTTTACAATGAAAATTATTTACACAAGGAATTAAATAAAAGTATTTTCATCAAATGTACGTCGCTATAACCAATTTTTTAAAGATTTTTCTTCATCAAATGTTCGTCACTACAATTTCTTTACGTTTTTAATCATTTCATATTTTTACTACATTGTGATTTTGAGAAAAAAATAATAATTCCCAATGATAACAAGAAAATTCATTACAATTCAATTTTAATTTAAAAAATGAAAATAAAAATAAAATAAAAACATGTCTTATAAAATATACATCACTGAAAGTTTGGTTTAAAGAATTCTTTAACTACAATATTTTTATAAGTTTCTATTTTTACTACAATGTGATTTTGGAAAATTTTACTTTCACAGAAATAATTTGTAAGAACAGAAAATTCAGTACCTATATATTTTAATTCAATCAAATAAAACAAAATGAAAATGAAAATATAAATTTTTCCTGATTTTACATCTGCGATATTAACCAAAAAATTATGCTTTCAATTTTAAATTGCGTCCCCACAAGAAAATTTATAATTTTTATAGATTTAATAATATTCAATGGTGAGGGCCACCATTATGTGCCAAAACGTTCAAAGTAATTTAATTGTTTTTGATTTGCCTGACCCTCTGAAGTCAACAACAAACATCAACATTTTAAAAAAAATTAGATTATAATTTAAAAAATTGGATTATTTTAGTCGTAAAACCTTAATTTGTAAACCATTTCGACAAATAAATTTAATTTCTTTGCTCGTAACGAGGTTTTGCTTCGAGTGCAGTTGAAGATTTTAATTTATAAGTGCAATGACTGTAATTCTCTATTTGTTGTATCTAACGTCTGCTAACGAAAGTGCGAGTATAGAAAATGTACGGCCTCGACTTACTTTCGGCATTTTGCGCTTGAGTAATGAGTTTTTCTATCTTTTTTTTTGCATGACTGCTCGCAAATTAAAATGGGCGGATAGCTTTCTTCTTTGGTGAAGATGCAGATGCACCCATTTAGAAATTATCTTAATCACGACCAAGAAGGTGAAATTCCACTCAACTTTGTTGTGATGCAGACTGTCTATTATGAACATTTTTTCATAATTTAACCAGATTTCACTGACTCGAGATAATTTCTAAAAGAGTATGAATAAATTTTATTTTATATTAGATTATCTTTTTTTATATCCTTTAAGAACTTTCTATTTAAATTGGCAATTTAAGAATATGAATAGCGTAGAATAAACTAAATCTTCCAAGTTATTTATTTTCAAGAAAGTTTAACTAGCTTGTTGAAAATAATTTTCCCGGGAAAGTATAGAAATTCTTATTACTTTATTTTCAAAAGGAAAGAAAATGCATACTACAAACATTTAAAACTACTAGAAACACACTCGCGCGCGAGTTTTTTTTCTCCTGAAATTTTTTAATTAAAATACAAAATAATATTAATAGAAAATTTTTGTTTTTCATAATATCTATTATCTATAAAATAATAAACAAGAAAAGCAAGGGAAATTTTTCTGCCTATTGATGAAAATTAATATTATTATTATACCATTAGGCCATTGTCATTTCGGGGTAGGCGTGACTTGCTCGGTTGGAAAGTAGTACTGTGTAGGTGGGTATATAGGTATAAGGTAGATAGATATATATAGGTGTTAGGTATAGATATTTTAGATTGATCAGGAATTCTCGTGTTATTTATTTAAATGACACGTTCGTTCCGCAACACTGCTCTGACCCAGTTTGCCGATCAATCTCTCTAGCAATCACCCCAAGTGAAGAGCCTCACAAAATTGTTATGTGTGGTTCCCCACTTGGGCCCATTAGTATCCAAGGTCTTTGTTTTAGGCGTCATTTACTCTATTGTCACTCTGTTTACAAACTATTTGTCGCCAAACTTTTCTGTCCTGGCATACTACTCTAGCTTCCTTCACGTCCATGCATTTTTTCATGCAAGTTCTTGTGTTTCTATGGCTTCTTATGTCTCTTCGGATTAATGTCTCATTTACAGATTCTAACCATTCTTTCGGTGATCTACCTCTGGGCATTCTGCCATTTACTTTACCTTTACACACTTGTTTGGTCAGTCGTACATAATTTATTATTGAAATTAAAAAACAATAAAGTCCATAATCGTAAATTTATTATATGAAAATTATTATTAATAATACATCATCAGAATTAGTATATAAAATATTTTTGTAAAATAGATAGACAATCAAACCGTTGTATTTTTGTTCAAAAATACCGATTTCCGACGAAAAACACTAACATGACAAAAGTTTGTTCAAAATTGTAAGATTCATTTTTGAACTCAAATGATTTTTGTTTAAAATAACCTTTTTTCAATGAAAAATGCTAAAATACCGATTTTCGAAGAGAATCGTAAGCATAACCTAAAATCGTTGAAAAATGTTTAATCTTATTTCAAATCCAATGATTTTTCATTGAAAGTACCGATTTCCGGTATAAAACGCAAAAAACTAATCTGAAGAGTAATTTTTGTTGGTATAAAAAATACCATTTTTATTAGAAAATTGCGAAAATAACATAACAAAAATTATTCGAAATTGTAAATCTTCTTTGAAATTTAATAATTTTTCATTAAAATAACCGATTTTCGTTGAAAAACATTAACAACCTTACATTGTTCAAAAATTGTAAACCTTCTTTGAAATCTATATCGATATTTCTGGTAGAAACCGCTACCTTAATCGCATTTTGTAGCGCATTTTTGCTTCTCTAAACTTGAGGCTTTTTGACTGTCTTCGAAAAAAGATCAAGTATTGAGAATTAAGTTTTTTTTTCAGTTGCGGTTATCTGTTTTGGAATAAATGTGTGGTATTTTAGGGTGCCAGAAATTGTAATTGCTTTATTGAATTTAGTTTTCAGTGTTTTGGTCATCTCTACGTGATCTTCTTTCGACTGAAAAGAATTAATGTTTCCTTTGAATGTTTCTTATAGCCCATTTGAATGAATCCATCGCCGTTAGGATTGGATTATGTGCTGAGCGCTGCAATCTAACTTTTGCTGCTAGTCTTTTCAAATTTCCACCAATCCCGTCACCTGGACCTTTTCCATGTGCAGTTGCTTGGAAATGTGTTTCTGCAGAAATTCAAGAAATTTTTTGTGATTCAAAAGATTGCTGTAGGCATACTTATTTTTTAAATCCTGCGCAGCTCCGTCTGCCACATAATAAATCTTGTAGACAACGCTGAATTTCGTCTTTTTAGGTACTCGATGATGCGCTTTTGAAAGGTATATATACAGCTACAGTGTTATGACTTAAACAATCCGAGATGATTGCCATACCAAAATGCTTCAATTCTTTTCCTTTTTTGTAACAAATAAGTACTCTATATATATTTATAGTAGCTTGATTAGTATTCCAATGGAAAGCTTGTGCAGCATTTTGAATAATGAAAGCATAATTTTCAGCAAGGTCAAGCAAAATTAAGAACTCTCCTTCTTCAAACGAAAATCTACGTATTTCGAATATTTCGATGTCTTTTGCTTTTCGATTAGGAGGATTACCATATAGTTTGAAGGAAATCGGAAGACGTGACTTTTAATCTCGGGACAGTTCAGAAATAATGGGATTTTATGGGATCCTATAAAAGAGACTCGTGGGGGTGCCCGTGTGGAAAAGTCTACTGGGGCCAGACTGGGTCCCAGCCAAATTGCCCAAGTTCCAGTTGGGTCCCAACTGGAAACCCCAGTCTCGCCCAGGTGGGCTGTTCTCTGGGTTGTAACGCTCAGACCAACTAATACCCAGATTGGGGTAACCAGGTGGGTCCCAGCTGGGAAATACTTTTCACGCCCAATTAGTAAAAGAAGCACAGAAAAAACGGAAGATAAACTTTACATCGATTTCCGACGAAAGTTTCACTGCAACACAAATTAACCCTGTCGAATAAACTTTACACGAAATTGAGATAATTCTGTGTTTTTAAACCATCTCGGGATAATTTGTCAGCTGTTTGTCAGTGACAAAAAGCGTCTTCTGCTATTGATGTGTTCCTAACCTACAATACCGACTGTGGCAGGAAGTATATATGAAAGTCTAATTATTTTTAAAATAACAATTAGGTAAGTAAAAAGTTGTTCTAAATCTAGTGTCCTGATTTATGTATAGCTTTTCACGTATATACTTTGCCGTTTTTCAATTGCTGCGAAGGACGTAGCAGACGACAGTTTTTATTCCATCGTATAGCATGTAATCTTTAACAGCTGAACATTTTATCTGCAACAAAATTTAACTTCAGTTTTTTCTGTGAGGGTTTTATTTTAAAAAATTGACTTTTTGATTGCTGAGGTAGAATTCTAAAAATTCGTTTGAGGCAAAAAGTATTAGGATTAGATAATTGTTTACTCTGGCAGACATACTTCAATTGAAAAAAGATAAGTCGTCTCATAACAAAATTGAATTCTAGTATTTATTGAGTATAAAATATAAAATTAGGCTGTGTAATTTTGAGGTTAGAATGCGAGTAATTCAGCATTAACAAAATTTTTAGCTTTATTAAATATGCAATGTCACATATAGAGACGAAAGGTATTTTTGAACCAGATAATTAATCATTTTTGAAATCTAAGAGTCAATGCTATGATTTTCGTAACTTACCATGCTCATCACTATCGTCACTCGAGTCTTCTTCAATGTCTTCAAATTTACTCCTTATTATAACTCCACTGATCGCTCGATGTTTTCTCAAACGTAAACGTAATTTATTATTTGCAAACCTTTTTTTACTTAATTCACCCATTGTCTGTAAAAACTAAATTTACTAATAGTAACTGACAGCGACTGACATTTCCATATGGGACCCGACTTGTTTTCTACGGCGGCGCACACTATATGGGAGCAACGTGGGTATACCCGGTATAAGTCCAAACAGGACGTAAATATTCTTTGGTTTTATTGGCTCAAATTTTCATAATTGAGAAATCGGAATAACTAAAAAATGTATAATATTAGTGGGAGATTGCCTTCCGCCTGTCGTATAATTAATATAACTCGCTTTAATTAATTAAACTTTTTACCCGGGACGCCCAGCTGGGACCCAGTTGGCGCCCACTTATTAACTGGGCTTAATTGGGCAGATTTCCACACGGGTGATTTTGAAAAAGTAATTATTCATTTGTATTTTAGAGCTAATTGAGAAGAGAAGCCTTCATAAGGCGACATGCATGAAAATTCGAGAAAAAAAATTGCCAATGCATTTTTGGACCACCCTATTGTCTAGATTACATTGTAAACAATTATTATAAGTATATGTTAATTCTAAAGGTTCACAGATAACAATTTTCAACAATTATAAAAAGTATTGTTCTTGCCTTTCTGTTCTATTATTTTAGTATAGATAGAGAAGACCATCCTACAGTAGATAATGAACCCATAGTAGATAATAATTAATTAAATGAACAAATACACCTAAAATGATTATTTATAATTGTAATTTATTAACACATATAGTGTCCTAAGTATTAATTAAAATAAACTAATTATTTTACATACATTGGTATTTTTAATTAATAGTTATCCATTGTAGCTCTATTATCTACTGTAGCATATTTTTGTATTGATATTAATTTAAAAATTGTATGAAACAAAAAAAATCGTGCACGTAGCGCGCGTGTTTGTTTTCTATTTTAATTAAAATCTACAATAGTCTGATTATAATAGCTTTTAAGGATGCTAAAAATCTTGTGAATGCAACAAAGAAAATTAAAAATTCGTCTTTTTCCCGGTTTCTATCATTAGACTTTATGTCAGGTGATTAATGTGACTTTGTATGCATGGTACATAAGAATAGATCTTCCTTGCAAAAAAATGTGATTCAGACAAAATCAGAATGAAATTCCTTCATTACTAATTCCAGACAAGTGCGATACACAGATGTTACCCATTTTATCGACTCTGCATACAAAACAAGTCATTTTGTACTTTTGGTACTACATGGGTACATTACTACCGGCTTTTGCAGTGTCAATAGATTAAGATCAGAGTATCGGTTCCCAGATTATATATGCCTTTGGCAGCATGCCAAATTCGGCTTTACGATTCTGTCACCGCGCGTGTTCAAAATACGTGTTGTTGCACGTATACTATGCGTGCGGAACTCTATGCTAATCATTTTGCAGAATGCATTATGTTCTTCACATTCTGCATTTTTACATCACATTTCTTTCTATTTTTAATTACAGAAACGTACATTGAATTACTAATTTTTATTTATTATTTTAGGGATTGATTATCGTTAAAGAAGAAATTGATAGTCAGTTTGACCTTCTATTTTTTTCTTGTAACTATTTCATGGTGACCGGAAATTTTCGGAGACCAGAAAAAACCCCGAAAAGACAGTAAATTTACTTATTGACAGGAAATTTTACTAATTTTTGGAAGAAAACTCTATCCAATCACCTGAAATATCGCAAATTTCATATCACTTGCTATAATGTAATTAAAAATAGGCTGTGTCTAGTTGTATCGAAAAATTACGAGAGTTGAAAAAGGTGAAGAATTAGTCGTCTCGAATTTTCGGGACGACTAGCCAAGCTTATGAAAAATATTGGACTAGTCATCCCGAATTTTAGGACGACGAGACATTTCGTTCAAAATTAGTTCGATTTCAACTTTTTTTAATGTTAAGTTAAATTCTTAACATGTTCAATTATAAAATTTTCAGTTTATAATGGATAATTCGAAAATCCAATTTAAATCCTATTCAAATATTATTTCAGTCTACAATATATGTGTTATGTTACATTTTTATTGAATTGGAAAAGGTTATTCTTTAAAAACTTTTTCATTGAACTTAAAGGGAGAATTCTTTACTTTAATTTTTTTCTGAATTGGAAGAGTGCGTCGTACTTTTTTCACGAAAGTCGAAATTTGAGGCAAGATTCGAGACGACACGAGACTCGAGGCGAGATTTGAGGTAGGACTCAAAATTCGAGACGACATTCAAGGCGATACATATTCGAGACGAGATTCGAGCTAAGACCGAGATTCGAGACGATACTCGACTGAGGGGCAAATTTGATATTTTTAATAATTTTAACATTCGCACGAAAGTGAGGAACTTTTTATTCTCAATTTTGTAATAGTTTAAATTGAATTAAACAATGTTTAAGCTTCTATTTTATAGGTTCAAAATTCAAAAGAGTGTTTTAATTTGCAGCACAGGTTTGATTACTTCGGAAGCAAAAATTTCAGTTGTAAGAGTTCAAACTTTTTAATTCAAATTACCGTGAAAAATGTTTGTAAACTGGGGAAAGACTAGGAAACAACCCGGAATTCTTTTCATGGATTAAAACGACAAACCTGTACTTTTCTCCTGTGAAATTTTTATTATTACACCCCAGAAAAAAAATATTCATCAATTCAAAGAAAATTCCTTTGAGCCTATGTATATCAAGGAATCATTTTTTCTGAGTTCATATTTATTTTCTACAACTTGTCTCTGAGGCAGTGCGAATAACTTTCTAACTTTGCGTTTCTTCGAGTTCATTAAAATACGCTTGTAGATGCGCAGAATTACATTCCTAGAAAATTTTCGTTGCATTAAAGTAATTTGTCAACTCGTTTATTTGCATTATAAATAGATTATTCTAGCTGGAATAGAAAGCATTATTGAGCATCTTTCCCGAGAAAACTTTCATCTTATCATTTCATGCAGATGCATCTCACGTGCATTGACGTGCAAATTTAATGATGTACAATCATAGCCTGTTATTTTTACTGACGTGACTGAAAATTTAATTGGTCCTGAAGAAATTATCTGAGATCCCTTATCTCATTTTCCTTAACCTTTTGACGCTTTTGGGTGTGACAACGGAATTCTTGGAGGCTTACGTGATCATTTGTGACGTTCCGCAAGGAAAGGTGTACTCCGGATGATAACGGATCACCCTGAATTAAGGCTATATAAAGAATCACTCGGAATTACCTAAGATTATCCCGGATTGCATATGATTACTTTGAATTATATAAAATTAAGGTGGATTAATCTGCCTAAAGTAGACTCACGCGAATTTTCAACCAAAAAGGATTACCTTTTGACAAGTTTCTTCAATTTTCAGGAAAATATACGAATTTTTAACCAAATAAATGATTTTTCAACCAAGAAAATTAATTTTGTACCAAAAATTAATGCATATTTAATTGAAAATTATGAATTATGAATGAAAAGGAAACAGTTATTTTTGCAATTAACAAATTAATTTTCAAACAAAAAAAAATAGATAAGTTCTTAGCCACAAATGGAAAAGTTACATTTTCAATATAAAAAATTAATGTTTTAACGGACAAAAAAAAACAAATTTTCAAAGAAATGGTTAAATTTTCAGTCAAACAGAACAATTTCCAACTAAAATGATGAATCTTCAAACGAAACAGTTAAATTTTTAGTTTACAAATAAATTTATAACCAAAAAACAACAATTTTTAACAAAACCGTTACATTTTCAACCAAAAAGTTGAAGTTCTCACTAAAAAAGATAAATTAGAAATTAAAAATCAAATCTTAAAATTTTTAGTTCAATAAATTAATTTTCAACCGAAAAAGAAACGAATTTTCAACAAAATACATAAATTTTCACACAAATAATGCAATTTTCATCCAAAAAGATGATTTTTCAAGTAAGGAAATTAACTTTCTGAAAAAATACGAATTCTCAACAAAATACATGAATTTTCAACTGAGAAAGACAAATTTCTACTTAAAATCAAATGGTTTCAAATTTTCAGTTAGAAAATTTATTTTTCAACAAAAAAAAAACGAATTTTAAAAAAAATAGTTAAATTTTCAACCAAACCATTTTCAACTAAAATCAAGAATCATCAACCAGAAAAATGATTTTTTGACAAGTATTTCCAATTTCAACCAAGTATTTGAATTTTGAACTAAAAATGGAGTAGTTGAATTTTTTCAATCCTAACACTTCTAGATTGTAGAACTTTATATTGGAAACATTTACAATTAGAGCATGTTTAATTTTGAAAATTTACAAATTGAAATGCTGTAATTTTGATGACTTCTATTCGAAATTTCTTCAATTTGGAAGATTTACAATTGAAAACTTTATTCTTAATCTTCTGAATCATCAAAATGTAAGAATTTTTATGTATACATTTCCAAAATTGAACAGTTTTCAATTGCAAATCTTCAAAATTCATCTATTTAACAAAACATTTCAAAATACATCATTTAAGATTGACACACTAAAAATTGAAGGATCGTCAATTGCAAATTTTCAAGATAGACCCATTTCGAAACGGTGTTCACAATTTCATGATTTTAAACTATAAACATTCAAAATTCAACAAGTTAGCGAATTTCAAATTGTAAACATCTGCAAAATGGATCAGGGTCGAAAATCGAAGACGGGGAATTCCAGAATGTCTTTTGAGAACATTTTATTACGATATAAAATTCCACATTAACCTTCGGTCCCACCACCTATTTTTTCGATCGAGATCCCTACACTGGGTCAATTTGACCCTCGCACTTTTTGATCGCGTACCATTTTATACCAATACGTCCGATTGAATTGAAAAAATTCTCAGATATACTATAGCTAATGTAAAATGCATTGGTGAATTCAAAAAATAATTTTATAATGAATTGCATATAAAAAAAAATTCCCGAAAAAAAAGTTTTTGAAAAAAATTTTTCACTGAAAAATTCATAACTTTTTTAATTTTCATAATATTAAGCTGAAAATTCAGGTGTATGTTATATACACAACCAAAGTTGATGTATGGGTCAATTTGACCCAGAAGTGGGACCGAGGGTTAACTTATACATTTGTTTCTTCACTTGTAATTCCTGCTGAAATAATATCTTATTTTTAAAGGAAAGTTACAGTTATCTTAATATTTATTTCAATTTATTATTATGAATTATATTTTATAGTACTCTAAATTGAAGCATATATTTTAATTTAATAAAATCAAAATAAGAAACGTGTTATTTATTATTCATTATTTTAGCCAATTTAATAATAAGATTCATTTTTTCAGATGCGGTTGCTGAAAGGCTTCGGATAATTCTTAAGGAAGGATTAAACGTTCCAGCAGATGAAGAAAAGGATCAATTAGAATTACCTCCTTATTATGATCCTCAAAAATTCAAGCTTGCTCAAATAACTTTTTACAACAATTTATTCACTATGATGATAGCAAAATTATCGGGTCTGCTAACTTTATTAGCTGTACCATCAATATTAGAAATTCTCATATTTACTAAACAAAGTGGCACTCCTTGCACAGCTTTTCGAAGATATCTTTCCACTATTCTTCACACTTTTGTTTGGTATGAAAGTGAACCACAAAAACAGGAAGAGTGAGTTAATGCTTCTATTGAACATTTTCGTTAAAAAATAACACTAACAAAGGAAAAAGTATCTCATTTCTTTTGGATTTGTTCGTTATTTTTAGTAACTGAATGCAAACTCTCGTCTTTGTACAACGATTGACTTAGTTTTTTTTTTTAATAATTCAAGAGAAGCCCTGCATTTTCTTACCGAGAATAATCAACCGAAGTAGAAGAATTCGGTAATTCGATTGCAGTTCCGAACTTTATTAACTGATTCCTAGAGGGAACAAAATTCTCATGAATTATTTACACTCCAGACGGTTTGATTTCAGCGAGAGGAAGTTAGGAAAATATTTTTGTTTACCTTGACGATTTTCGCAACCAAGTCGTAAAAAGACGTCAAATTTTTTCGAAAGTTTCTATTTATGTTATTTCTATTTCAATGCTAAGAAAGAAAATATTAGGGCCAATTTGTTTCCAACATTAATTATCATACAACTTCATGCACATCTGTCGAGTAGCAGTTGTTGAAATTTGTTTGAAAGTCGTAGAAATGTTTAAAAATGTTAAAATTATGAACCTTCAATGAAAAAAGTGTGTTTTTAAGAAAAAAGTCAACTTTTAACCAAGCTGTTCAATTCTCAGCCAAAAAGATGAATTTTCAATGAAAAAAGTAAAACATGAAATTTCATCCAAAAGAGATTTCATTTAAAAATCAAAAACAGTTAAACTCAACAACAAAAAAAGAATTTTCAACCAAGTAGTTGAATTTTCAAAAAAATAGTCAAATTTTCAACCAAAGAGATGAATTTTCAACAAAATAGTTGATTGCTCAGCCAAAAAAGATTCTTTTCCGACAAAAGATTTGCATTTTCAACAAAAAAAGATCAACTTTCTACCAAAAGAGATTAGTTGTCAAACGAAAAAGACGAATTTTCAAAGAAAAATTCTTCAGCCAAGACAAAAAAATAAGGAGATTATTGAATTTGCAAGCCAACAGATTTTTCAGTCGAAAAAAAATGTCAACCAAATTTTTGAATTTGCAAGACAGAAGGGCGAATTTTTTACACAACAGTTGAATTCTCAACCCACAAATATGAATTTTCAACTAAAAAGTTCATTTTT
>CAKNXH010001038.1:96005-110602 GCA_932178445.1 Andricus quercusramuli
AATTCTCAACCCACAAATATGAATTTTCAACTAAAAAGTTCATTTTTTACCCAAAAAGACGAATCTTCATCAAAAGATTTGAATTTTCAACCAAGAATTTTCAACCCACAAATGAGGCATAATATTTCTCAAGTGGTGCCAACTCGATAAATGAAGTCGTCCGATCGGGCTCAAAGTTTGGCTGATTAGAGTCCCATCGGATGGTACTTGGTACAAAAAAAATTTTCGTTTCGACAAATATTTGCTAAGGGGGGGGGGGGCGTACAATTCTCGGACTTTTGATGGGAAGCCTCTTCTTCAAACGTATATAACTTATATTCTCTTGCATGAAACAAAATTTTATTCTATATGTTTTCGACAGTCTTTTTTATGTGCTTCCAACTGGTTATTGCAATTCTTGAAAAAAGTCCAAATTTGACCTCCATTTCCGAAAATCAAAAATAAATTTGACTTTTTCTCAAATTTGGACTCATTTATTTCTTTTTTAAGTAGTCTAGAAAAAAGCTGAGATTTTTTCCTATAAAATAACCCAATTCCAGAATGACGATTTTTTTTGTTCTCAAGTAATTGAGCTAATGAGTAACCGGATGCTTCACCGAAGCTGAGGCCGCGCGATTGTTTGTTACTGCCGGGTAACCTCGTGGAACAACCTCAAGCTTGTTTCTTGCATTATATAATATCATACGCTGTTAGTGTAACTGCTCTCTGTATTTACAGGATTAAGACTGTCATTGTTAAGTTACAAGTTACAATGCAATCAACGGAACCTCTGCAGTATTGTCACAATTCAAAGATTTTCGTCCTTTTGAGTTGGTGTGTTCAAATCCACATGAGTTGCAAACTTGCGAATCTTCTCGTGAATTTGGGAATTTTACACGTGAATTGTCAGAAACACGCCAAAGGGTTTTCCCCTTATGTTCAATGTTTTAAAACGGATTAATGCATCTATCTTTCCAAAGGACACCGCAAATTTTACATTAAAATCTGGTCCCGGTCAAATTGGCTAGAATTGTAATATAGTATATAATATAGTTGAACGTGAAGAATATGACGACAACGAATATGATGTCCCGCTCTAAACTTGAAGATCATATGCAGATATTTCAATAAAATGTGATCAGCTCAATCACTGAAAACACTGGTAACACTGGCAAGATCAGTCCAGCTAATAAGGGCAACAAAGTGGCGCTGTCCAGGCAATTATAGGCGAAAGCATAGGACAGTAGTGGCAATGTTAATACCGTTCGAAATATTGAAGGAATAAGACAGTTAAGTCAATGAATACAAGACTGTATCAGTCCAATTATCGAAGGAAAAACTGGGACAGCCGTCAAAGGCAATATAATGGGACTGATCTGGTAATGTGAAGACTTTTCAGAATAATCAAGGCAAACGACATTCTGGACTGCCAAAGATATTTAGTACTTCAGCCAATTAAGACAAGCTTATAGATCAGTCCAACCTCCAAAGTCAAGACACTTTGGTAGTACAGCTAATTAAAACAAGACTACAGTTCAGTCCAGACAACAAAGGCAAGACATGTTGGTAGTCCAGCCCATTAAGACAAGACTATAGATCAGTCCAATCGACAAAAGCCCTTTTGTAGTTCAGACACATAAGACAAGAGATCAGTCTAACCAACAGATGCAAGATGCTTTGGTAGTTCTGCCAGTTAAGACATGATTATAGATCAGTTCTACCAACAAAGGCAATACACTTTGGTAGTCCAGCCAGTTAAGACAATATTATACGCAGATCAGTCCAACCAACAAAAACAAGGCACTTTGGTAGTCCAGCTAGTTAAACCAAAATTCCTTTTGTTGGTTGGATTGATCTATGGTATTATCTTAATTGGCTGGACTACCAAAGTGTGTTGCTTTTGTTGATTGGACTAATCAATGGCCATGTCCTGAATGGCTGGACTACCAAAGTCCTACCAAAGGACTACCAAAGTCTTGCCTCTGTTGTTTGGACTGATCTATAATTTTGCCTTGACTGGTTGGACTACTAAAATGTCTTGCATTTATTGTTTCGGTTGATCCGGTGTCTTGCATTAATATCTGAACTACTAAAGTGTCTTTCCAATACCATTACATTGCCTTTAGTGACTGTACTGGTTTTTCCTCTGATAATTGAACTGATCTACAGTCTTGTATTCATTGACTTAACTGTCTTCTTCCTTCAATATTTCGAGCAGTATTAACATTGCCAGTACTGCCCCATGATTTCGCCTGATATTGCCTGAACAGCGCCATTCTGTTACCCTTATCAGCTGGACTGATCTTGCCAATGTCACCAGTGTTTTCAGTGATTGTGCTGATCACATTTTATTGAAATATCTGCATCTGATCTTCAAGTTTCGAGCGAGACATTAGATTCGATTGTCGTCATATTCTTCACCAGGGTTGACCCGGGTACTGATTATTGTGGATGGTAAAAGTAATAGATGTCGATTACTGGTCAAAATATACATCTGACAATCAACATTAAGACTATATTTTTACGAATAATCAACATCTACTACTTTTACCATCCACATTTATATTGTATTGCAATTTCAGCCAATTTGTCCGGGACCGAATTTTAATGTAAAATGTGCGGGGTCCTATCGCAATTTTTTCTAGAAGACATCCTTAGAAAAGTACTTCTTCGAAATTGGAAAATTCGAATATCGCGACAGCAGATATAATTGACTATTGAATGAGAATAATTCAATAGAATCAACAGAATAATATTATGAAATTAATTTTTGTTTAAAGACAAACCTGCTTCAAGAAACTTTTCTCAGATAAAACATCACTTTCCTATACATTTAATAGATATAAATTCAATAGATTTAATTTTCAAAGCATATTCTTCATTAATTTCACACTAACTGTAATGCAGGCATTGTAACAAATGCATTATTCAGGTAGTTGTCGACAGAAAAATTAGTTTTTTTGATGCCAGTTTTTTAATTAGGAACCTCACGATAATTTCAGCACGATTCATAATTAATTTATTCATTTGATGTGTTTTTTTTTAAACAGAATGAATTTAAAAATGCATTATTTGGGCATTTGTCAACAGAAAAATTGTTTTTTTTTTAATGTCTGTCTTTTAAATTGGGAAGTCACTCATAATTTATTTCATTAATATTTCAGCCATAATACGCGGTAATATATTAAAATTAGAATGTATTATTTTACTTATATTTGTGCTTTTAATTAATAAATATCTACTTTAGAACCATTATCTACTGTATCATGAGAATTTCAGCAATACTCACAATTTCTTTATTAACTTTATGTTTTTTCAAAAATTCAGTTCAAATGTGCACTATTCGGGTATTTGTCGACGGAAAAATTCGTTTGTTTAAAATGTCAGTCCTTCCAATTGAAGACTTAAAGTTTAAAGAATAAATAAAATTATTTAACTAATTATGAATTTTGTTTTGAAAATTATAAAACTTATCAAGTCATTATGAATGTTCTGAAATTATCATGAAGTTCCTAATTAAAAGGATTGATATAGAAAAAACTAATTTTTCCGTTGACAGATGCCCGAATAATGTATAATGCATTTGCGTATTAAATTTGTTTTTTAAAAAACATAAAATTTGCCAACTAATAATGAACTCTGCTGAAACCATTACGAGATTCCTAATTTAAAAAAAGAACTGACATGGAAAATGAACGAATTTTTCTGTCGACAAATCCCTCAACAATTCAATTGTTTATTAAATTCGTTCATAATGTTAACAACAACAACTTTAAGTGAAATTTTCTTCAGTATAATATTATTTCCATCCAAATATCGTGCAATATAACTTTAAAAAAATGTAAAATTATTAAAAATTATAGAGAACACATTTTCAACAAATAATTTGTCTATGAAAATTTTTGTTTGGCTATTGTATCATGATGAAATATCTTTATCTAATGTAAATCTATGAAACGTAGGCGCGAGATCAACAATTTTTCTATTATTTACGAGCACCAGGAACGACAAATGAAAAAATGGCAATTTGTTGACCATATTTGTTTATTAATAAAAAAAATTGGAGTAGTCAATCAAAACTCGGCCTTCACAGCTTTCTTTGAAATTTTATCAGCTTTTTTAAAAGTTTTTATGCGCCAATCGGTCAATATCGCGCGGCCTCAGCTCCGGCGGAGCATCCGCTTACTCATCGTTCAATTAGTCGAGAAAAAAACAAACAACATCCTGGAATTGTGCTATTTTATAGGAAAAAGTGCTATTTTTTAACTGAACTATAAAAAAAATTATATAAGTCCAACTTTGAGAAAAAGTAAATTTTATTTTTCATTTTTAAGCTAAAAAGACGAACTTTCGACAAAATACTCGAATTTTCAACCAAGAAAGATTTTTCAATCAATGAGCAAGAAAATGCAAGGAAATTGCTGAATTTGCAAGTCAAAAGGGGAAACTTTCTACGAAACAGTTGAATCTTCAACCCACAAATATGAAGTTTCAACAAAACAGTTAATTTCAACCAAAAAAACGAATTTTCTACTATAGAAATGAATTTTTTTTTCTCTAAAAGTATTTCTATAGATTATAACCCAGTTCTGACTCCGACTTCTGGAAGATTCAACTGGTGTTTACTGTGTTGTAATCATATTTTTTCCTTTTGATTGCAGTTTCTTCAGGTCTTTGAAAACTGTAAGAAGAAAACATTGCCTTGTCTCTCGAAGATGTTCTAAAGGCGGTCTTCGCAGAATAACTCAAAGAGACATGGCAATCACCCAATTTGGTTTTATTGGATTCACTTTATTATCTGCTGAAGAGTTGGGTATAAAGGCAACTGAGGAAGAATTCGATTCACTCGTTCATTTTTGGAGAGTAATTGGCCACATGTTAGGAATGCAGGATAAGTATGCATTAAATTTTTTTAAATTAAAATATCAGTTTGTTTTATCACAAGTAAAAACGATTTTTTTCAATTTTAAAATTGAAAATTGTATTTTGTTATTTCAGATACAATTTGTGCAGTGGATCAGTAGCAGAATGTAGAATTCTCTGCAGAGGAATTTTAGACGACATTTTTATCCCTTTTTTGGAAAAAGAAAATAAGGATTTTGAACAAATGGCTCACATTCTTATAGAAGGATTGTGGCCAATTGTTACCTTTTTGGAACCTAAGGCTTATTTAGCATTTACTTTGCAACTTGCCACCTCAGCAACAACGAATAATAATCATTCAGTTACAAATGGTGAGATTCATTTGAAATAATGGATAATTACCTAAATTGAATTAAATTTTGAATTTTTTAATTAATATTCTAATAAAGATTATTTTTTCAGACACGGCTTCATTACCGCTGAAGAGTAAAATCTTATTCAATCTGCAGTTAAACGTCCATAAATATTTATTGCAAACAAGATATTGGTGGTCAGCAATATTTCGATTTATTTATAATAATACAACGAGATTTGCTATTTATCTCACAGAAAAAACCCCTTTCCTTCCTTACATAATTTTCGGCAAGAACCAATCACATGTGAATATCTATAAAATTCACTAAGAATGAATCGAAAATCATTTTTTGAATGAGACCAAATTTATTGAAAAAGTAAGATAAATGAGTAGTCAGAAGAACAAATGTTTAATTTCTTTTGGATTGAGGGGATCAAAAAGGTTCTTCTAATCACAAAAATTTAATTAAACTTTAAGAATTTTTGTTGTTAGGAACGAATCCTGATGACAAGCCAAAAAATTCTTCCAAATTATAAAAAGAATATTACAATAAAATTTATATCGTACAACGAATATCTTTAATATCTTCAGGTTTAAGATAATTTATTATTTGATTAAAAATTTTAATGTCAGCTTTAGTAACAATGACATCTCGTTAACGTTAAATTTTATTTTCAAGATGTCACACATGCTTTTTGCAATGAATTTATCTGGATTCAAGAAATCTAAAACAAATGTAAATTTAAATATAAAGCGAGATTTGTAGGTAAGATACGATAATTTAATTTTAACATGACCCAGTGAAGTAGTTTTAATTTTGTTCTGTAGATAGTTCAACCTTTTTTTGTTGAATAATGTTCTACTTGTTTCTATAATGATGTTGTGGTTGTCACATTGGTACCTGGTAAAATATTGTACATAATATTAAAATATAATTTTTACTAAGTAAATAAGTAACTTTCTGACTTATTATTACTTATTATTAAGCATGGATGATTTTTAAAGTTGATTTAAAAAATGGCCGTAGGTTCACCGAAATTCGGTGAACGTAGAAAAAATAATATTTTCGGTAAGTCTATTTTTTAACATGTATATAATATCGAAAATTGACATTCTTTCAAAATCAAGGTCTTTAGAATTCAATACTTTTTAGCGAATTTTTGAATTTCGAAGTTTGAAGCATTACATTTTGAACTTTCCCAAATTTGAAAATTTCAAATCCTAAATTTGAAAGTTTTAATTATTGAATAATAATTCTATCCATCTAAAATTGAAGAAGTTCTTTGTTTACTTATTAAAATCAAACGAAAATTCACCACACGAAGAAAAACGAGCTGGTAGAATTTTCCATAGATTTGACAGGATTTTCAGTAATTCTACAAATTTTTGAATATTCTCTGTTCCATTCTTACCAATACATTTGGTAACCAGAAAATTACCAAATTAAGTAGTAAAAATTGAACTGATGCCCATAAATTTAGTGGAAAACTACTCCTTATTAGTAATAATGTTTGCTATAACAAGTGGTGAACGACTTAGTACTGTTTCAATCAGTATTTTGCTATTGATTCAGATTTAGAGATTTTCCTCTTTTAAGTTTAGACTTTAAAAGTAGATTTTATCGAAAATAATTTTGTAGTATTATTGAAAATTCTATCAATTCTACGTATATTTTTTCTTTCTGAAGCAGTTTTTTTTTTAATGAAACAGGTATCATTTATCTGGCTTTTCCCGATTTAAAGTTTCATTGAGGCTCAATTAGACTCTCTTTTCTATACAAAAATATTTTCTGTATAATAAAGATGTGATTCAGGATTGTTGACTTTGAATTCATTAAAGCCAAAAGGAGTGATTTTTTTAATGTTATTGAACCCGACACCGTAAAATTCCCGAAAAATTCGAAATAGAACATTTTCGGAATTATAAAATTGTTGAAATATAAAAATCCTGCATTGGAAAAATTCCAAATAATAAAATTACCAAACAATTTATAATATTACAGAATCTGAAAATTTTTGAATAATAAAATTCCTGACAGTTTATAATATTACCGAATTCGAAAATTCCCGACAGAAAATTGCTGAATCATAAAATTACCGAATTTTAAAAATAGTTTGTTAATAAATATTATTTATTTATTAAAAATTAAGCAAATACTTTGATTAATTTCTGAATATTTCTAGTGTCAGATATTTCATATTTCGGCAATTTTATAGTTTCAGGAATTTTATTTTTCGGGATTTTTCAATCATCAGTAATTGCTGTAAAAACTACTGGAATTTCAATAAATATGAATATGAATATCCGAAACATTCAATATTTAATAAGAAATTTCTTTGAAAAAAATATATAATTATGATATTTCAATTTGAGAAATAGTATTTATTTGAAAACAAATTATTTAATTATTTAGATTCGAGAATTTTCTAGTTTAGGATATTTTATAATTTGGCAATTTTCAGTCGGTAATTCCATTATTTTGGAATTATCAAATTCGAGATTTTTTATATTTTTCCAATTTTATAATTTTGGGAACTTTCAGTTTCGAATATTTTCTTTTTCAGGATTCTTCAATCATCCCTCAATATTTTTACAAATGTTGTCTTCTATCAAAATATTTCATTATTGTTTCTTGAATTAATAAACATTATTTATTAAAAAACAACAATTTATTCAATTATCAAAATTCTGGAATTTGCTAGTTTCGGATATTTTATTATACAAAAATTTTCAAATTCGGTAACATTATAAACTGTTCAAGAATTTCCCAATTCGGGATATTCATGTTCTGGCAATTTTATAATTTCGAGAGTTTTCTTTTTCGGTAATTATTTTCTTATTTGGGAATTACATTTTTCAAGAATTTTCAATCATTTCAAGTAGAACATGTATTTATTTAATCCTTTTTTAATTAGAAAATTCGAACGATAAAAAAAACATTCAATTTTGTTCAATTTTCGGGAATTTTCAAGTTGGATATATTTATATTTCATCAATTTTACAATTATGGGAATTTTCTTTTTCGAATGTTTTCTTTTTCGGGATTTTTCAATCATCCCTCAATATTTTTTTAAAAAATTTTCTTCTATCAAAATATTTCATTATTTTATTTCAAATTAATAAATATTTTGTATTGAAAAACAAATTTATTTAATTCTTCAAATTCGGGAATTTTATAGTTTCGGATATTTTATAATTCGACAATTCTCTGTCGGGAATTCATTGTTCGTGAATTTTCAAAGTCGTTAATATTATAAACTGTTCGGGAATTTTCCAATTCGGGATTATATAAACATATTAATTAATTATATAATATAAATTAATCAATTATATAAATTATTATTTAGTTATTTAGAACTTATTTTTTTTTACTTAGAAAATTCAAACGATTAGTCGATACTTGAAGTGATTCACTGCAATTTCCGGTAAAACAATTACGCTTTAACGTCAAACGTCGCAGATGGAGGCATAATTTCATTAACTCTACTTTATCTCAAAAACACGTTGTTTTCAAAATATAATTTTAGAATTATTATTACCATGGGTTCCGGTAAGTGCTTTTCAAAGTTATATACACAAGATTATATAAGTGAAACTACGCTTGAACAAGTTTCCTAAGAGTTTCACAATAATTGCTCAATAGAAGGTTTTGGATGTTGTACGAATTCTCTCTTAATACAATCTAAACATTTTAATTTGAAACCTAAAATGTATTTCAATTATTTATCATGACACAAGTAATTACTATTACAACATTGAAGAAATAACCAGTGATGAGAAATAACTAATATCTTTTAACTAGTTATTTTTTGGTAGCCTAGTTACTTTTTTCGCAACCAAGTTATTTTTGTAAATGAGTAACCAATTTTTAACTAGTTACATTTTTCAAAAACAGTAACTATAAAAATCGTTACTGTTTCGTATTAATGTATAAATGACATTTATAGACAAAAATAATATTCCTTTAATAATATTCGGTAAAATATAAGAATCTGAATTTTGATAACTGTAATAGATTATTTATAAAAATATTTCTTAGCACATTTTTAATTATACTTGTGACCAACTTAGACTTTCAACTTACTCGCAAGCTATTTAAATGAAAGGAAAGATTTTCTTCTACATGAAAATTTGTTTATAACAATGAAACTGATGAATAAGCAAATTTTTTGTATTCTCTGCTAATTTAGGACGATATGACGCTTAGCTAATCAGTTATTGAAGCGTAAAAGATTGTTCAATACTGTCGGTACCCTTAAAAAATGCTTAGAAGCAGTAACAAAAAAAATTACAGGTACCGACAATAAGATTTCTCACAATAGTTTAGATGATTTAGGTTTTATTTAAAAAAAGTAGTTTTAACTTTTGAAGCTTTTTATGTATTTTGTAAGGTTTCAGGAGATTACACATTTTTTTAGATTCCTGGGAATATTTGAAATGATTTTCCTTTTGAAAACTGACGTTTTATAGAAAATTGAAAAAAAAAAATCAACTTTTTTCTATTTATCTCCAAAATTTTGAAGTTTTAAAAAGATTCAAAGATAATCAAACACTTAAAAATATATCAAATAATTTAAAACAATATTTTGATTTTTGAAAGGTTTCAAGAGAATAAACCAATTTCTTAAGGTTCCTAGGAAAATTGTAGATGATTTTTTATTTTAAAAAATTAGTTTTGAGAGAATATTTAAAGATTTCGGAAAATTTCAAAAGATTTCTAAAATTATCAAGAAGGAATCTGGAAGACTTTAAGAATATTTTTGTAATTTTGCTGCAATTTCAAATTTTTTGAGAAAAATTCTAATCTTTCTATAAGATACTTAGAAGCTTCGAAACGATTCGAAAATGATTTAAATCTTGAAAAGATTTCAAATAATTAAAAACAAAATGTTGATTTCTTCAAAATTTCAGAAAAATAAAAAAATATTCTTAAGATTCCTACGAAAATTTAAAATCATTTATGTCTTAATTAGTTTTAAGAGAATATTTGAAAACATTTCAAAAGCTTAGAAAAGTTTTGAAAAGGAATCTGATAGATTTGAAGGCAATTTTTTTTATTTTTCAAAAAAGTGTTAGGAAAAATTCTAATCATTCCAAAAGATATTTGGAAGTTTTGAAAAAACTTTAGAAATAATTTGAATTTTTAATGGATTTCAAAAAATTTCAACAAAATGTAGATTTTTAAAGATTTCTAAATAAAGCGTTAGAAACATTAATTTTAAGAGAATGAGTAAATACATTTCAAAACATTTAAAAAGATTTCCACAATTGTCAAAAAAAAATCTGGAAGATTTTAATATTTTAATTTTTGGAGAATTGCAAAAAATTTGAGGAAAAATTCGAATCATTTTAAGAGATACTTAGAAGTTTTGACATGATTTGAAAATAATTTAAATCTTGACAAGATATTTTCAATTTTCTTTCAAATTTTCTAGATTCTTTCACATTGAGTGTAAAATTCCTAGAACCTAATTTATGCGCGAATTTAAGTATTCAAAAATTTATAACAAATAAATAGCTATCCAAAATTTGTATTTTAAATTGAAAATCTTTCACAACATAAGAAATCGGTTTACAATAATATTGTACTTTTTTCTCGTTGTACTAGTCATAAAAAAATTGCAGAGGTTAAATTATTTATTATTTCAGCGGAAATACACTTAAAAGTAGGATTACGAAAATCTAGAAGTTGTGAGAAAATAAGGGTTCGTTGAGTATTTTAAATGCGCATAATTCACATATTTAGACACCCATCACTAAAATAAGTCCCGTTTGCATGCCAGAGGAATTAAGGTCACACGGAAAGGCTAATTGCAGAGTTATTATACGCAGCATTCTTTTTTATTTTCTGTGTCAATTATCTCGTTCTGCAAAGGATGCATATTTCACATTCAATTTATTTATCAACTTAATAATAACCGAAAAAATGTGTCCCTGAGAGCTAAAAATTTTATTGTTTGCTAATCAGCTATTTGTCTTAACTAGTATCATCAATCGTGTCGTTTTTCGATTTATTTTCTATTTATTTTATAGCTCTATTTTTTTATTTAGTTTTAGGGTAATAAATATGATTTTCCTAAGAATCTTGAGAAAATTCAAAGAGTTTTTTGAAAATTTCAGACAAGTCAAATCCAATTTTTAACAAAAAATCAAACAAACTAGTTGAATTCTACGCCAAAAAGCTTACAATTAAATGAAGAAGGTTGATTTTCTGTCATAAAAGATGAATTTTCAACAAAATAATTACATTTTCAACCAAAAAGATGAATTTTGAACCAAAATAATGAATCCTCAACGAAAAAGACAAATTTTTAACATAGTAGTTGATTCCTCATCTAAACAAGATTTTAATTTTAAACCAAACAGTTGCAATTTTAATTTTTTTGTAATATGAAATTTCTACCAAGAGATGAATTTTTAAACCAAAATGACGAATTTTCCTCCACAAAATGACTTATCAAAAGAGTGCCTAGAAAATTTATAAGAAATTTTTATTTTATTTAACATGATTATACAAAATTTAACAAAAAATTTAAGTTAGTTTAAAATATATTTAGGACTTTTTGACGCTTGGAACAAATTTAAAAATATTTTTAAAATTTTTGGAAATATTTTGTAATGTTTACAATTTTTTAAAATATTCTCTTAAAATTATTATTTCAAAATAAAGAATTACTTTAAATATTCCAAGAACCTTCAGTACATATAGCCTCTTTTCCAGCTCTTGCTATCTTTACCAAAAAAATCCAGCTATTTGCACCGAAATTTCGGTACGCGTAGCCACAAAATAGAAAAAACTTTAAAATTTTATTCCGAAATCTTCAAAAATCTACATTTGGTCTTAGGTCTTCAAAAATCTTTTCAAATTTTTTATTATTTTGAAGAAATTTTTAAAACGTCTAAATATTGTTTTGAATTATTGGAATTTTTCGTAGAATTTTTAAAAATTTCTGCAGAATGAAGAAAATTGCCTTGAAATCTTTCAGATTATTTTTTTAACAATTTTGGAAAAGTTTTGGCATGTTTTTAATTATTTTGGAATATTCTTTCAAAAAGCTTTTAAATTGTTTGTTCGAAATTTTGGAAAATGTACTTTTTTTGAATTTCTTGAATTGTTTTTAAGCTTAAAACTATTTTTCTATCTTTTCAAAACTTCTAAATATCTCCTAAACTTATTTGCATTTTTTCTAAAAAATTTTGCTATATAATCTAGGAAATCCAATTTCTAAAATAGTTTTAATCTCTTCAAAACCTCTCCAATTTTGAACTGACTCCAATTTTTCTTAAAATTGTAAAAACTCATTCCAAATTTTTTAAAAATTGCCTTAAAATCTTCGACGATTTTTCGTCATTTTTAGAAATCATTTGAAATGATTTTTAATTTTCTTTAAAATTCAATTTTTCAAAACATATAATCATTTCAAAATTTTCCCGGAATTTTAAGGAAATTTGTTTATTCTTTTAATACCTTTCAAATTCTTTAAAAGCTTCTAATGTTTTTTTTTTAATCTTTTCAAGTATAAAACTATTTTTGAATTTTCTCAAATCTGCTAAATACCTTTTGAATTTAATCGAAGTTTTATTTTGCTTTTAAATCTTGTCATATTTGAACATTTTGTTTTGAAATCTTCTACACTCTTTTCCGAAATGTTAGGAAATCATTTGAAATGTCATGTAATCTTTTTCAATATTCTCTTAAAATTCATTTTTCAAACTACAAACTCATTAATGTTTTCCCCATGAATCTTTAAAAATTTCTGCAAAATTAAAAAAATTCCCTTCAAATCTTTCAGATTCTTTTTCGACAGTTTTGTAAATTTCTTGAAATTTTTTAAATCTTGCAAAATTGCAAAATTTTGCTTTGAAATCCTTCACATTCGTCTTCAACATTTTTCTAAATATCTCTTGAATTTCTAAAATTTTGTAATCTTGAAAAATTTTCCTTTACAATCTTTTACATCCTGTTTCGAAATATTATGAATCCATTTGAAATGTTTTGCAATCTTGTCAAATGTTCTCTTAAAATTAATGTTTTCAAAATAATGAATCATTTTAAATTTCCCCAGGAATCTTAATTTTTTAATTCTCTTGATACCCTTCAAAATTCAGTTTTCCTAACATTTTTCAAAATCCTGCAAAATTAAAAAAGTTGTCTTCTAATTTTCCGTTTTTTTTTTCGACAAATTTTGAAATGGTCGAAATTGACGATTAATATGTTAAAATGAAACCTAAAGCATTTAAAATATTTTGAGGAATCTTTAATAAAAATTTAATTCCCTCGATTCTTTCAAAGTCCCGTGTGAAAAAATTGAGCGGGCCCCCGTATGGGCCCGCATGGATTGCCCTCTAGCCTTGGGGGGCCCATAAGGGCAATCCAGGCGAGGCCCCTCGTGGTAACGACATGCTAATCCATAGGGGTCCAACATGGTCTTCCCTCATGGAGCCCTCATGATTGACATCCTGGAGCCCTCATGGTTGCCATCATGGAGCCCTCAAGGTTGCCACCATGGAGCCCTCATGGTTGCCCTCATAGATCCCTCATGGTTGCCTTCATGGATCCCTTGTGGTTGCCCTTATGGCGCCTTCGTGGTTGCCCCCATAATATCCATATTATTTCTAAATTAATTATAATAATGGGATTCAGAGGAAAATCAATAAGACGGAACGAAACAAAGTGATAGTTCATAAGAATTTAAAGTGGTAAAGGCAGGAAGATTTACTAGATTTACGTCTTGATTTGTTTGTGATGTGTCTGGAGGGTTTTCTTTTTGTTTCCGGTCGTCTTTAAATTTCTCTCGGTTTTCAGCGTGTTCCTTGTCAGGATATCTTTCTTCCTTACCTTTGCCACCTTTGTCAGAACCCTTCATTTTAAGTTTAGTTTTGTCAGTGTTCTCTGCACAAAACTTCTTCGTTTTCCTCCTCTTTTTCAGTTTTTGATCACCTGAAGAATCACTCCAGATGTACTAACTTCAACAACCAAAACTTTTGCAACTCATCACTTTTTGAGGTTAAGTGTAACGGACCAAGCTCAAAATGTCCGCGTAACGGAATCGCGCGTTGGTACACTTGGCCCAAAAAGTGTCATCAAATTTTGGATAAGTAGCGTTTTTGGCATGTGTCTTTACTGAACATACATCAAAATTTGTTGTTTCAAAAAAATATTAACATTTTGAACTTAAAAACTTTAACTGATAGGCCGTGAGGACAAACGAGCAGGGCCCCTTGTGGCAGCCCTCGTGTTTTCGGAGTGCGACTTCCACAAATGTGTCATCAAATTTTGGATAAAATGTGTTTTTAATATGTGTGTGAACTAATTAAACCTTAAAATTTGTAGTGTCAAAAAAATATTCACGCTTTGGTCTTAGAATTTTTAACCGTTCAAAGGAGAGGGCTAGCGACC
>CAKNXH010001038.1:110612-137691 GCA_932178445.1 Andricus quercusramuli
CCCTGCCGTAGCCCTTATGGGATGTCCATATTTTCAGAGTTGGAATTCCAAAAAAGTGTCATCCAATTTTTGACAGAAATACAATTTTTGTAAGTCTGAACTAATCAAACCTTAAAATTTGTAGTGTCAAAAAAATATTCACCCTTTGGACTTAAAAAATTTTAATCGTTGATCCGGGAGGGCAACCGCGCTGGGTCCTCCACGGGGGCCGTCGTAGATTTTCCCCGCGTGGATCACCCACGCGGGCCCCTGTCGCGGGCCATGATTCTAAAGATGGCTAAACGGGGCATATTTTTCATATTAAGAAATGATTTATAATTACAATTCTCTCTTCTATCAATAATGTTTAGAAACATTTATAAATAAATTTTATCATGAAACAAAATTTCTTATTTGGAAATTTTTATCTGCACAATTGATGGTGCAGATATTTGTAATATTTTTCAATAGATAAACCAATTAATAACAGCCACTAAAAGTCATATTCATTAAATTTTGCAACCAAATAGGTTTTCGACAACAATGTGTCCAATATTTTCGAAATATTTAGTAAAATCATTTTTTTAGAAGATATTTTCAAGTACATTTCGTTATTTTCCATTGTGAAGTTTCTAAATTCAACATCTTCTAATTTTAAGACCCTTGAATTATTATTTCTGATAATAAATAATATTGATAAATAAACAATGAAAGTTATCAAAGAGCTTAGATTTTAGAAAACGTGTGACCTACATTCAAAAAAGGAACTGAGTCTAATGGCTTTTATTTTTAACTCGATTATTAATATTTCTACTAGATAATTTCTTAATCTTAAAATATGTTCCCAACTTAGACTTGACAATAAAATGAAAGTCGTAATAATACGGGTTTGAAGATATTTTAAGTTTGCGAGAAACAAAGATAGTGGTCCTTTTCTAGTCGGATGAGTCAATATATTCAGCGATAATATTTGCTCTTAAATTCGACTCAAACACATTTTAAAGAGAAACGACGCCTATCTATAACTTACAGATTTCAAGTTCGTTTAAAATATTGCGTCTCTTCATTTTATGTTTTATTAGAATACCAGAATTTTTAAAATGAATTATTAATTATTGATTAATTTAATTAATAATTATTAATTTTCGATTTTTCATAATAGGGGACCGTCCATAAATTGTGTTAGAAATTTAAGCGGGGGAGGGGGCACACCAAAAACTACGGTTGGTAATAGGAATAGGGGGAGGGAGTCGCTGGAAGTAACGTCACGGACTTAGAAAACGTTTTGCACGTTTTCTGATGATAAACTTTAACAATGTTTAAAAATCACTTTAATATTTCAGACTTCACATATTTTCCCTATTCCCCTCTTTTCCCCCTTTTACCCCTGAATTCAAGAAATTATACTTTTTCTCGTTCTTTTGCTTACATGCAAATTGAATTAATAGACCCCAGTTAGTATATCCAGCTATTTTTGGTTCAGAGTTAATTTTTTAGTTCGAAATTCAACTACTTTGTTAAAAATCCGGTTTTTTAGTTGAAAATGCATCAACTTGGTTGAACTACTTTGTTGAAAATTCATTTTATTAGTTTAAGATCCACAATTTTGGTTAAAAAATCTACTATTTGGTTAAAAATATATGTTTCTTGATTAAAAATTCAACTACTTGTTTGGAAATTTTACTTTTCAATTTGAAAATCAATTCGAATTGAAAATTCAACTGTCTTCCAAAAAAATCGTCTTTCTGATATAAAAATTCAACTATTTGTCGAAATGCATGTTTAGTCTTTTTTGGTTTTAACTTATCTTTTGTTATCTTAATTTTGTTTTATATTTTATTATATCTTATTTCGTCTTATCTTATTTGTTTTTTATTTTTTTATATTATTATGCAGATAAAAAATCGACTATTCGAACGATAATTCAACTATATGGCTTGAAATTCCACTATTTTGTTAAAATTTAATTATTTTGTTGAAAATTTAACTGTTTTGTTAAAAATTCATCTCTTTTGCTTGAAAATTAAACTGGTTGTAAATGGAACCGTTTTGTTTCAAATTAATTTTTTTTCTTTTTTGAAAATTCAAATATTTTTGTGAAAAAGCAGCTTATTTGGATGAAAATTCATCTTTTCGGGTTTGAAAGTTACCTATTTTCTAAAACATAATTTTGACATAATTCGACATTTAGTTTGAAAAATCAACTTTTTCGTTGAAAATTCATCTCTTTTGGCGGAAAATTTATCTTTTTTGTTAAAAACGCAATACATTTCGACTCGAAATCTGAAATGTTTCGTAATTATTGGATTCAATATTGTTCTATACATTTATTTTTTTTTAAATTATTTATTCCCCTATTACACTTCTATTTTCGTGATAAATCACCCTGATTTTCCTGTTTTGAGAGCATTTTGGCCTACCGTGTGGAAAAATTTTGAGGTTCTGTTGAGGCCCAGCAAAGACTGTCCAATCGTTGACATGGTTCTATTTAGGTGCACTAATGTGGCTGCTGGTTAGATGTTAGACGTGGCACTGTGGTATTATCACTTATTGTACAACAAGACCATATTTACACCGCAAATGTATTTATTATGGAAAGCTAAATAGCACCAGTACGGGACCAGATTAGACGGACTTGAAAAAAAAAACAGATTTGCGCCCCATCTGTCTTACAAGGGGAAGGTCAGAGGTGATGTTTTTTGTATTGATTCATACTTTTTATGAAAAAAATGTATGACCCCCAAGTAAAGTTGTGAAATTCCTAGTACCCTATAATTGGCCAGTTTTTAGGGGAAAAAAACCTTATGAAAAAGAAGTATTTGTAAGTACAGAATCAAGTACTTTTTTCGCTAAAAAGTATGGATTTCCAATACTGATTCGCAAAAAAGTATTAGATCCAATACTTACCAATACTTCTTTTTCATGAGGGAAGGCTTTTAAAAAATGTTCGCTCTTTGTTTGTGCGCAGAGGCTGCGGGCTCGATTCTTCCCGCCTATGCTGATCGATAATTTTTTTTTAAAGCCGTAGTTCTCAAAACTGGCCAATTATTGGGTTCTAGGAACTTCACAATTTTACTTTGGGGCCATGACCTTTCTTTACAAAAAGTATGAATGAAAACAAAAAACATAACCTCTCACCTTCCCCTTGTTAAGTCTGCCACAATGTTTTTACACGCGGGACATTTAATCCCATTTTGCGGTATTAAATATGAATAAATAATTTCATGTAACACAGGCATGATTTACGCGTTTTATCAGCGCCTCTTTAGTTCTGAAAGTAGCCGTTTACAGAACAGGAGCAGCGAGAGCGAATGCGAATGCGCGCATTACAATAATGCGCCCATGATACTCCTAGGATTATTAAGGGCGCATAATTGTACTGCACGCATGCGCATTCACAATCGACCTTTGTTACATAAAGTATTGTATGTACCAAGGTACATTATATACTGTTATGTAACACGAGTATGGTTTCTTCGTTTTCTGGGCGTGGTTTGGAGCATAAAAGTAGGTATTTGTTGATGGTAGGGTACTTAACGGCCTAGACCGGTAAAGTGCACTTTATTGTGTGTGAGAAATGTGCGTACAGTACTTGTCCCTTCAAACTAACCACAAACCTGAGACTAATATCATGTGAAAACTCGGAAACCATACTCTTATTACATAAAATATCGTATGTACCGAGGCATCGAAGTCTTTTTACGGTCTCGCATGTTTGCAAAAACTCTCGCTCGGCCGTAAAAAGACTATTTCGCTGCCTTGGTGCACAGTATACTATTTTCAACGAATTAAAATAAATGAGTTATTAAATTATTAATCATTAAAGTTTAAAAGATTTCTACAGGTGGTTCGGCGAAAGTTTGATGATAAAAATCGTGTCTTCGCTGAATGGCGAACAACGAGTCTTTGAGTACTTCGAGTTCTGCAAGGAATAATCAAATTTATTCAAAACCTTACTGTTCCCTCTGCAACTGCGACTGGGAATTAAAAATTGCTCATGGATTGGCTGTTAGTCTCGTAATATTGGAAGCAAAACGACTTTTTTTATTGGCTCTGGAAATGATCGTCGAGTCTACAGTTCTCCTATTTTCTGGAGGAATAAAACCCCTTATCTTCAGTTTCGTTGATGTTCTTCTTGGATTCCCAAGTGCCCTTGCAGTCGTCTACTCGATTCGCAAGTACTTAAAGATTACCTACTGACGAGGATAAATCTTGTTTCTTGAGTTATAAATACTGAAATATAATAGTATTTTAATTCAATATGAAAACAAATTTGATATATTTAACTTAGAGGAAAGGGATAGGCAAATTTGATCTAGATTGACATTTTTCAATTTGAGAACCCACAAGTTTGAAAAATTTAAATTTTAAAAGAACTTCAGTAAGGGACTAACTTGTTTCAGAAACGTTGAAAATTCCAAATATTTTAATTTAAAAATAATCCAACTTTATGGTTTTATATAAAAATGTAATAATCACAAAATATTTGGTATTTATAAAAAAAATTATTCTATTCTCAAGAAACATAATTGTATTGATGAAATCAATTTCGCAAAAAGAATTTGAAATATCAAAAATTCTTTTTTAATAAAATAGTTTGGAAAAATTTTAGGAACATCTTTTGTTTTATTAATCCTATTTTACATAACAATCGTACATTTTAATGGTTATAAGATTTTAGAACAATACATGTTTTGTCAAATACAGCTATTTGCTTACAACAAATATTTCAAGAGGAATAATTATTATTTGATTTCAATAAATAGGACATATTTTAAAATCTACAAATAAGCCGTCGTATCAAGATCATATCATTTTTTTAACTTTGCAAGAAGAAATGTTCAAATTTTTACTGACCGATATTATTAGGTAAACAATTTTTATGTTTAAATTTTACCACAAAACTCAGGTATCACTTCTTTCGAAAATCGTGCTTTATCGGTTTCGAGTTCCGAGATATACAGAAAAAATTTTTTACTTTTGTTACGCCTAAAATTAAGCCTATTTTAGAATTAGACCAAAATTTAAGCCTTTTTTTATCATAAACCTGACTAAAAATTCAACTTTTCCAGTTAAAGATTTATCACATAATTTCTAAATCCATCTACAACGTTGACAATTCACATTTTTTAAAAAATTAATATTTTCGGGTAAAAAATTCTAGAGGTTTTGTATAAAATTCGTCTTTTCAACTTGAAAATTCAACAATTTGGTTCGAAGTTTTATTAATTCTTGACTGAAACATTTTTTTTTTATTTAAAATAAAACTGATTAGTTTTCTCTAAATTTCAATCAGTTTAATTTTTTACTAATATCAATTAGTGACTGAATTCTAACGACGGATCAGTCCTTTTTTACTGATTGATCTTTTTTTGTGGAAAATTCAACTATTTTGATGAAAATTCGTCTTTTTGGTTTGAAGATTCATCTCTTGTAGCAGGATTTTTTTTAGTTCAGGTAATTTCCATGCCAAAAATCAGGCCTTTGGAAAAAAGTTTTCTATGATTAAAATGAAATATAAAAAAAAACATTATTTTTATGAAAATGGTTTAAAACTTACGAAAAATAACTTTTTTAATAATAGTTTTTGTAATTGCATTTTTTTATTGTCGCTTTTTACCAATTTTTAAAAGACGATAGAGTTGATAGAATTGAATAAGTAAAAAATCCTCAAATATAGTTATTTGTTCAAAAAAAGCTTTCACCAGAAAAAATTGTTTTAACGATTTAAGCAACAAAAGAATTTACTCTCAACAATTGGAAACAGAAGAAGTAGAGAAAATGTTTTCCTCGAAAAAATAAGCCATCATACATTTTTTTACTAATATCAATTAATGACTGAATTCTAGCTATCTATCAGCTATTATTTAATGATAAATCCGTACAACTTACAAATTTATCAGTGAAAATAATTGATTCATCGCTAGAATTCAGTCACTGATTGGAATTGGTAACAATTTTAACTGTCTCAAATCTACAGATTAGAAAATTAATCGGTTTTGGTTCTTTTTTTTTGTGGAAATTAATATTTTTGCTTGATAATTGACCTTTTCGGTTGAAAATTCAATAAAAAATTGATCTATTTTGCTAAAAATTAAATATTTTTGCTTGAAATGTTAGGAATTGAAAGCGTTTTTAATTGAACTTATTATATTGTGAAACTTCCAAAAGTTTCTGAAACTTTGGTCTAATGAAACGTTTCATTGTATAATCTGCCTGATTTGAAATGGATTCGGTGAAATTCAGCGTTTGACACGTTACCAGACAAAAGTAAAGCCTAAACGCAACCGTTACTTCCTTAAAATTTATAGCAGTTTGTTGTTACCGTAAATTTTTTCGAACAGTAACGCGTTGCCGTTACGAAATATGTTGATTTTGGAGGAAATTAGATGGCGCATATTTTTCCGATTAGAGACCAAAAAATGTTTATGTAGTTTAAATATTCTAATATTTTTCTACGAATTTTCAAAACATGAGAAGAAGATTTTCTAGTTACTCCCACATTTTTTAACTAAGCCCTCTTTTAAGCTGGGAGAATTTTTTGTTCTGAAAATATAATTTTCGATTTTTTCTCGAAAACAATGCCATATATGGTAAAGCAGCATGAGGCATTTTTTTTAGAACCTTTCTAGATGAACATTTCCCTTTTTTTTGTTGTATCTTTCTGAGAAAAATGCGGAAGATATATTTTAGGAAGAAAATTCTCCTGGCCACAAAAATAGTTTAGCCCACATAAAACTCACAGGATGTCTCCTACGTTACTTTACACTGCAGTGACCCGAAAATTGTAACGCATTAAACTTACCGTTACTTTTTTAAAAAACTAACGCGTGAACGTTGTCGTGACTAAAAAAAAAATTAACGGTTCGGGTAACGCTACTATCAAATACTGGTCAAATTACGTTTAATCACTTGAAAATAATCTTTTTAAAAAAACCAAAGTTGGGACCAATTTGGAAGATGAATGAATATTTCTCTACTAGTTGCACCGCGTGCGTCTGAAAGTAGAAACCGGAAGTTAACTTTCTTCCCAAAAAGAATAACTAAGTTATTGACACAGCGGGCCTCTCTTTTCAGGCGTCAGAATCAACCATGCTATTCGAAAGTGAAAATGCTGTTGAAGTATGTGGGATTGATAATAGTTATGTGTGCTGTACTGAACATGGCGACCTTAGCCTCGATTGGGTATCATGTAAGCGTAAGGCAGAGGACCGTAACCAATGTCTTCAATACTTCAATGCACCTCTATGTTACTACTGAATCCTACAAATTTAACTTGGATCAAATACAAATCGAATTTCAGTGCTGTGGACACACATCTTATGCACACTGGTTCTTCTTCGATTGGCAGGTGAAAATCAATTCGATAGGTACATACACACATGTGAAATTATGAAGCTTGATTTGCAACTCAATCACAAATTTCATTGACATTTTATACCTGATAAATAATGACCCTCAAGTTTCCTATATATATGGATTTCAAACTTTTGTAATTAATTATAAACCGAGGGGGGAACAACTCTGGTATGCGTTGGACCGCTCTGTTATCCGAACTGGTATCCCGGTAAAAAGGAATGCATTAAATAGATTAAAATTACTATTATTATTATTATACCATAAAGCCATTTCCCTTTCGAGGTAGGCGTGACTTGCTCGGTTGAAAAATAGTAAATAGGTATGTAGGTATAAAGCAGGTCGGTATATGTGTATAAGGTATATAGGTATATAGGTGTTAGGTATAGATGTTTTAGATTGATCTGGAATTCTCGTGTTATTCATTTAAATGACACGTTCATTCCGCAACACTGCTCCGATCCAGGTTGCTGATCAATCTCTCTAGCGATCATCCCAAGTGAGGCATACTACTCTGGCTTCCTTCACGTCCATGCATTTTTTCATGCAAGCTCTTGTATTTCTATGACTTCTTATATCTCTTCGGATGAGTGTCTCATTCATTCTGGGCATTCTGCCATTTACTTTACCTTTATACACATGCTTGGTCAGTCGTTCATCTTTCATTCTTTCAAGATGCTCGAACCACCTTAGCTGATTTTGAGGATTGTCTTGTTTCGGACTTTGTCCATCAGTGTTTTCCCGCATATTATGCGCAGAGGTTTCATGCCGATCGCGCTGATTTTACTCCTGTCCTTCTCTTGACAGGTCCATGTCTCGCTACCGTATAATACAGTCGTTACGAATATAGAATTGTGTATTGCCATTTTAGCTTTTTTTGATATGTTTTTATTTGTGAGGATGGACCCTGCTCTACCGATAACCTGCTTACCCTTATTTATGCGCCTATCTACACGGAAAAAAATCGCACTATTATAGTAGGCTGAGCTCTTAATATTACGGCACGAAACTTCATGTGCGAAATTGGTATGAATTTCTACCAATATTGGCTTTAGGTTAGACATTTTTAGCATTAAATGTCCCAGACCATAAAAGAAACTTGCCTTACTCTAATATCTCTTTTGTAAAAGTACTCATACTCTGATAGGGTGAGTTCTTTACAAATATAGCAAGGCGAAGTTCTACCTATTTTCGCGAGGGATAACGGCTTTAAAAGCATTGAATGAAACCTGCGACAAAAGCATGACTAGTGTTCTTACTATTATAGGCATATTTTTTTCTCCGTGTAACTCCCCATCTATTTTTCCGTTGTTATAGTGAATAGACTACCTAGATATACGTATTTGTCAACTTGTTCTAATCTCTCATCATTTAGGACAATGTTGCATATTGTTTTCTCACTTTTTCCCTCAAACACCATGATTTTCGTTTTATTCGCGTTAATTTTGAGGCCCATGTTCTTCATGCTTGTATTAAGTTTATTCAACATTCTTTGCAAGTCCTCGACTGATTCTGCCACAACAATCTTGTCATCTGCGAAAGCTAACCCACGTACCTTGACGGTTTCGAGATCTACACCTTCTTCGTCGAAGAGGGCAGTTCTTAGACACTTATCCATGGATATGATAAATAGCCACGAGGACATAACGCATCCTTGTTTCACGCCTTGCATAATATCGAACCAGTCACTCAGTTTCCCATTTACCCTTACACTCGCTTTTCTACCTGTATATATTGTTTTTATTGCTTGTAAGAGCCCTCCATTTACTCCATACTCTTTAAGGACTTCCCAAAGTTTACTTCTATTTACCTTGTCAAATGCTTTTTCTAGGTCAATAAATGCACAGAAAACTTTCTTTCCTACTCTCAAGCTTTATTCCGTGATCTGTCTTAGGCTGAATATCTGATCTGTACATCATCTTCCTGGCATAAATTCACTTTGGACTTTCCATATCTTCTCTTCTGTAATTTCCATTACCATACGAATAAGTATTTTTGAGTATATTTTTCTTACGGTACTTAGTAGGCTGATACCTCTGTAATTTTTGCAGTTGCTTTTATCTCCCTTTCTTTTGTATATTGGTACGATAATCGCTTTTCTCCAATCGTCTGGGACTTCTCCTGTCTCAAAACATAACTTTATCAATTCGCAGAACCTGCGAGGTATGTACTCGCCACCGTATTTGAGCATTTCAGCGCTAATACTGTCTATACCAGCAGCCTTACCGTTTTTCAAGTTCCTAATTATATTCCATTAATTCCCCTCATTTCCCGTCCCTACAACTACTTTCCCTCCCCTCATTTCCCCTACACCCTACACCCATCTCCTTATTCTCCCTCACTTCCCCTAATCTCATTCCCTCACTTTCCCTACGCCCCTCTCCTCATATCCCCTCACTTCCCCTCCTTTTCGTCCTCTCATTCCCCCTACTTTCCTTCCTCTCACTTTCCCAACACTCTTTTCCCCCATTTCTCCTCCTTCGAAGAAAGTACAACAGATGAACGGACGGACAGCCGACCGAAACTATAAAGATTTCCGCCCGGGTCTACGAATCTCGAAAACCATACAATTTTCACATCTTAAGATATTTCTATTCCATAGAAAAATCAAAGTCGCGGTCTTTCCCTCACACGCGAGGCAAGACCGAAAAAATACAACTTGTTAGAAATAATTAAATTATCAAGTATTGCTTCATTTAGATAATTAATGCGTATTGAAATTTGAAATACAATAATACTTCCCCGCCCTCATTTCCCCTACTTCCCATCCCTTATTCCCCTCACTTCCCTCAACTCTCACTTCCTCACAATTTTGACATCCTAAGACCTAAGCTATTTCTAGTTCATAAAAAACCAAAGTCAGTTTCGCCCCCACACGCGGAGTAAGACCGACAAAATACAGCTCGTTATAAATAATTAAATGAGCAAGCATTGTTTTTTTAAGATAATAATGCATATTGAAATATGATATACAATATAAGGGGCCTTTCATAAACCACGTGGTTTCTTTAGGGGGGAGAGGGGTCGACGAAAGGCCATGTTGGTCTGCATGGTGGGAGGGGGGTTCCTAGTCCGTGACATATGGTTTTACACTTAGGAGTTAAAAAAATAATTCTTAGTCATCCGTAATTTATATGAGTAACTAGCATCACCATTTTTTTATTCAGATTGTTCTTAAGAAAATGAAAAATAAATAAACCTCATAATTTTTTGTTTTATTTTCGTTTTACAAGGAATAGAAGAAAGCCACGTACACGGAGAGAAGTTAACCGCGACCGTTACTGCCAAGTCCGCTGCCGTCGCGCAGAACTTGCGAGTGGGAGGGAGGCAGAAGCTGTTGCTGCGCTCGCATAAACCATTGCGGGCGAACCTAAACCGTTCTGGAGCGTGACCGTAATACGCAGAGCAGCTATAGTTACTCCACTCGCAGTGATAGGTACGGTTTACTCCGCAAGCATTACTGCGCGCACCGTTTTTTTCGATGTGGGTAAACCTTGAACTACCACTTTGCCCAGAAAACGTAAGACCTTTGCCATAATTAAAGGCTCATTTGATAGCCAAAAGTCAGATTTTGGGCTCTGCCACTTACACGCTTAACTCACAAACTAACAAACAATGACTCGAAAATATAATAAATTTCGACGTTTGTGACAGCGACACAAAAACATTCGAGTACGCGCGACGACGATCAACTGATATCGTTAGACTTCAGACCGTCCAATCCCATTACGGTGGTAACCGCAACGGCTCGGGAATCTGGCAGTAACTGTTACTGCGACGGACGCAACAGTCGCTGCAGAATCTTTTACGGTGGCGCGCAGTGACTGTCACGGTGTAGGAGTAATATTTTCGTCATCAACCGTCACCGTCGCTGCTCAGCCACAACATGATTTTTCTGCAGAACTCTTGTGGTCGGCGCAGCAACGGTTACGGTGGAAAATGTACCCGCTCTGGTTTACTTCTCTCCGTGTACAGTGAGCTGCGTATTTACTTAGAAAAGAGTGTTGAATTCTGACTGTTTCTTAATTTCTGTAACATTAATTATATTAATAAAGTTCTTTTGTTGTGCAAAGAAAATTTGTTTCTTAACATGTTTCTTAACGGTGTGTTTCATCATTTATACGCGGATGATTCTGTTTAATCGTTCGAGGTCTGTGTTCGACCATTTGATGAGCCCAAAGGAGTGCGTGAGAACAGGGATGACATAGGTGTTGATTGCCCTGATATTGTTTGCCGAGTTAAGAGAACTCTTCAGAACCAATCTGAGTCTTGTAGTGAAAGAAGTCGTTAGGCTTTTCTTAACTATCGTATGCTGAATAAACTTGGATTCGAGAATACCCAGGTATTTATATGACTCGCCCTCAGCCATTGCCTCGATGTCATTCACGAAATCGTTCTCTTGTTCTGCGGTCCCTAATTTTCCTCTGATAAAATGCACTGTTGTGCATTTATCTAGTCCAAACTCCGTGTGGATATCATTGGAAAACGGCTTTGTGACATCGATCACTTGCTGCAGTTTCTTGTCCGAACTAGCGTACAGCTTCAGGTCATCCATGTATAGAAGATAGGTCAATTGATGACCATCCTCGTTATAATGTACTCTGAACCCATGAGACATGCTATTTAGTTTTGCTCAGTGGGTTCAACGCTAAACAGAACCATAATGCACTAAAGGAGTCAAATTTTGTATATTTTTAAGACTTCAAGCAAATAGTCATGAGGTACGGAAGAAAACGCTTGCCTGTAGTCAATGTATGCCATGTGCTAGTTTCTTTGATGTTTACAAGCTTGCGTCATGGCGACAGCGTCTATGGTGACTAGATCTTTACTGCCTCGCGAGTTTTTACAACACCCTTTTTGTTCTTCTGTAAGGATGCGATTCTCGTCGCAGTGAGAATATACCTTATCTGCTATGATAGCTGTAAGACATTTATATATTGTTGGAAGACAGGCTATCGGTCGAAATTCAGCTGGATTTTGAGTGTCTGGGTTTTTAGGCAACATATACGTAGTGCCCTGCAGCATAAAACTTGGCATCAGATCTGGATGTTCGATGATCTTCTGAAAACACCGTGCCAACGCAGGATGGACAATAGTCAGGTACTTGTACCAGAAATTGTGCACCATGTCCGGACCTGGAGCTTTCCAGTTACATGCTTTTTTTAAAACCACTGAAACATATAAAGCTGTGATGTTCATCAGCTTCATTTCAGGGTTATTGCTTGCTCTTGCTTTCTCTAGTTGGAACCACGCAGTGTCCAAATTGCTTCTGTTAGTTTTTCCCCAAACATTTGACCAATAATTAGTTATGTCTTCCAATTGAGGGACTTCGGTGTCTTGTTGGTTATTTTGCTCTCACTCAGTTCACGATAGAACATTCTTTCATCTGCCTGAAAGGTTCAATTTTGTTGCCTTCTTGCACTACTTTTCTTGTACCGACGCAGTCTAGCAGTAAGAACATCAAGTCTCTGCCGCTGGGAGACTATAATCTCATCCAATATTGCTGGTGGCAATGTCTCGATGTACCGAGGGTGGATGATGTTAATAACATGGTGTATCAGCTTTCTGGTTCGATTTCCTTTCTTATATTGAGTCAGTCGACCCACTTTGCACCTCACTTTGCTGACATCCATATCCAACCTGATCTTCCATGGTGGATCTCGCTCCTGTCTTAGGGCAAAGACTACATTTATAGACCTAGTTCTGCGGCCCAACGTTCTAACGGTTGCCACAGCTGCACAGTATGCAAGAGTTTGCACCTCTAACGCAGTTTGTGTTGCGTTCAAATGCATAGGAAAAACCTTGCTGTTCAGGTGTTCTATTAGTGCAGGCAGATCATTCGTAATGTTCATCTTGGGCAGTGAATGCCTTTGTGTTGGTTCTACATGTCTGAACTTTAGTAAGGCATGACCAAAATTCCTTTCAAGGTGCTGTAGTTTTTCTGGGGCTTCGCTGTTTAGCTCATCGTTTATAATGTCCGGATGTGGTTCTATTCCATTCCGGTACTTGATATTCATTATCCCTAGCACCTATGCCTTCAGCTGCAATCAAGTCTTCGTTGTCCACATCTCCCAATGGAAGTTCATCAATAGGAAGCTGCTGTTCCACTTCCATTTCGATGACAGCTATTTCAACAGCCGGAAGCAATTTGTTTACAGATATTGAGCGTTATTGATCAGCTAGATTCTGCTCATTTATTCTTGCGGCTAGTCCTGAGAACTTAAGTAAAAAGAGACGATGATTTTCTCTCCTTACACTCTGCCCACTTTTCTTTGACAAAAAATAAAAGCGCATCACATCTCTGTTCATATGGTATGTCCATTTTAATCGCCTCCTTAGTTGTGGAATCTCGGCTTCTGGCACTGGTTGTATCAGGCCATCTACCTCCGGAGGATGTGGTGATGTTGGATCATAACCAGGTTGAGGAAGAACATCAATTGCCGCTGCTTCTTCATATGACATGGCTTCCTTCAACTGCTGTCCATTGCCTTCATTTTTCCACACGTTTAATTTCCATTGCTCGATCGTCAGAGATGAGTAGATTAGTTCTGATGTCCATCACCTTAGCGATAAGATCTCTTAGTGCGACTTTCTCTTTTTGAGGATACTTTGCGGAAAATTTCGTTCTAAAATTTTGTCCTTTTTTGCGCGAGGTTTTAAACTTCGCACTTTCATAATAGAGACGCATCACTTGATGCTCTCCCACGGTATTTATGTTGAAGTGGTTGGCTGCAAATAGCTAACGCTAGCCAAAGCATCCTCAGCAGACACAGTTGATGTTTCACTGCTTAGCGTATGTCGCAGAGGTTCTTGCTGGCCAGCTGTTTGATTAGTCAGATCTGCCTGACCATCTCACAGCTCACCATCACCACCGTCCCGGATGCTGTGGCCCCCAGCGGTGGCTCCAGGGGCGCCCCGACGATCCTCGGGTAGCGACAAGCGTTTCAAAAATTTTAAAATACTGTCCATTATCATTTATGGGTTTTGGTGTTCCTCTTAGTCACTTTCCTCTTCGTTCTCTGCCTGTCTGGCATGGGAAACCCTGTCAGTAGCAATGCTACGGCCAACATAGCCGTCAAATTCATGAGAGGAAAGCTCAAGCCCTACCGTGACGACAACGCGAGAACACCTTCGGTAGGGTTATTTTATTACTATTATCAGTTTTTTTTTAAACTTTTTCTCGAATGAACCCGGTTTTTCGTAATAACCACGGACTAAATCAAGTGACTGATGAGATGAGGATGTTATAAGTTATTTTAATACGATGTTCGAAATCATTTGCGATGATGTTGTATGTACAAAATTAGGAGCATAGTGTAGTTTGCAGTTTGTCTTTCCCGCTGTTATCCTTACACAGCGGCCGTGAGAGCTGAACGTATTATATATCGAAAAGTATTATTATTAATATTATTAAAAAATGGAGAAGCTCATTTTTCTCTCAGGCTTAAGATGGTTACAGCCCAATATTTCAAAGGCATTTTCTTGGTTAGAGTTGGATTTTTTGTTTGTTTGAATATTATACACGGGGTTGTCCCGGTATATATTACCAGTCACGGACGCATACAATCACGTGACCTGATAAGAACGTGTGCCCTGACATATTGGGCAAAGCCTGGTTTTTACCCATCATTCACGGACTGGGTTGCAGTCAAGTGCATGATGGGGGGATCTACAGCTGAAGGTGGGTTCCGAACCACCAGAACCTCGGTAAAGGTACATAGAAAAATTTCAAGAGGTATCGGCTCAGGGATCAAATCCCGGACCTCTGAGGTGAAGTCCGAGCGTCTAACCAACTGAGCTACCGAGGCTCCCTTATTATTAGAGAATGTCTCAGGCTTAAGATGGTTACAGATGGTATTCTAAGATGTTTAATATTTATATTAATATATTATTTCAAGATGTTTTTTTTTCTCGGGTGAACCCGGTTTTTCGTCATAGCCACGGACTAAGTCAAGTGACTGATGATATGAGGATGTTATAAGTTAATTTATTACGATGTTAGAAATCATTTGCAATGATGTAGTAGGTACAAAATTAGAAACATGCTGTAGTTTGCAGTTTTTTTTACCGCTGTTATCCTTACACAGCGGCCGTGAGTGTTGGAGGTGATAACAGTCACCTCTGGATGCTTTATTATTATTATAGAAAAAAAAATGAGGAAGCTCATTTTGCTCATGAGGCTAATTAAGCCATTTCCCTTTCGGGGTAGGCTTGACTTGCTTGGTTGGAAAATAGTAGTGTGTATCTGGTATGAGGTAGATAGGTGTATAGGTATAAGGTGGATAGGTGTATAGGTATAAGGTAGATAGGTATATAGGAGTAAGGTATAGATATTTTAGATTGATCAGGAATTCTCGTGTTATTTATTTAAATGACACGTTCGTTCCGCAACACAAAATTGTTGTGTGTGGTTCCCCACTTGGGTCCATTAGTATCCAAGGTCTGTATTTCAGGCGTCATTCACTCTATTTTCAATAGTATGTATTATATACAGCAATTTAGTTTTCCACGGTTTTTTTCTCTCACAATTTCTACTCTTTCAAAAAAATAGTAGTGTCCAGCCGTCTGTGTCCATTTTGTTCTCGTCTGGACACTATTTTTTTTTAAATTTAAAATTGTGGAAAAAATCGTGGGAATATACATTTAAAAAATTTTAAAACCCAATTCAAAATAAAAATGTGCAATTCATGTCTAAAAATATAAAGTTTTTGGAGGAAAACTTTCTTTAAAACAATGAGTTTTCCAAAAATACAGCCTGACAGAGCAGTCCTCGCGACGCATTAGCTAACAGCGCGGGCAGACGTCGAGTGCTTTTTTCCAGATCTGAATATTTTAGTAAATTTTTGCGAAGAATCCATATGAGATTTTCCAAGAAACTTCATTCAACATTGCTGAACAAATTACTTGCTGGAAGTTATTGGAAAGTCGAAGTTACCTAGATACTTTTTACCGGCGAAACCAAGAAAACACAATTATCGATTGACCTCATTTTGCAATTAAACATTATTAACAATAAGCGATTGTTAATTTTTCGTGATTTCGTGAGCATCGCTAGAGTATTTTGAACATGTCCTGCAAATATGAACTCATTTCAACAATATTTGGCCGAGTTAGAACGACTTAAGTTTCAAAACTAAATTAAATCAGGGAGAAGAAAAATATGTTTCAGGCGGTTTCAAAATTTTTCATTGTCCGGAAATCGCATTGCCGAAAATGGTCAACATTTTGGCAATCACCCAGTCGTAGTTAACGTCTCAGAATTACAAAAAAATATAATATATTTAAAATGAAAATTCAGTTTGTCTCATAAAATCTATAATTAATATCCTCTCAAATGTCATCAATCAGAGGATGGATTATGCACCACCAGAGGTGATGGATAATGATCGTGAAGTACCTTTCAGCTGTTGTAATCTTCATTCGATGCTACCTTGTATACACATGCAAATGAGCGAAGCAGATGTCAAAACAATCAACGTTCGTGGCTGTTCCAAGATCTTAAGCCAGGTTCTCATCAGGATCGTAGTTTTTGGATACATCATGACATCAATGTTAATAATCACTCAAGGAATCTTGTTGTATTATATAGTGAAAGTATGAGTACCTTCCATTCTGTCACGTATATAGGTATTTCTCCATATAAAGGTTACTAATTACCCTTTCTTTAGACAAAATCTCGGTTCACTTTACAATATTTTGTTATATATTTTACAGAAAATCTTATATGATTTGAGAACGTTGTATATGAATGATTTTCAGAAGTTTCTTTATTATAGTGAGAAAATTCCTGTAGATTCAATATGAATGAAACCATTTTTTCATTTACTTACAATAATTCTTTAAAATTATTAGATTATTTCTCTCATTAACAAAATATGACTAGCCACCCGTGCAATAATCCGAGACCGTACTTATAATATTTTTAACATTTTAAAAACATGAAAAATACGTTTTCAAGGTATTTCCGGATGAACTATTTAGCATGGTGAAATTAAATTCGACTTTTTGAAATTGACTTGAATTTTCTATAAGATTCCATTTACCGGGGTTCCTAGACATATTTCTCACATAAATATATTGAATTATTTTTTTTTTATATCAAAATTCTATTTTAAAGTTCGGGAGTAAGAGAAATGTAAGATTTATGTGCCTGCTGAAACTGAGAAAAATTCAAGATCTGTAATGTAACATTTTATTTAATCAAGACTAACGCATACAACAGTATTTCAATTTATATTTTATATGAGCACAAACAACTTTATTGTTAAATAACAGTCCTAATTGCAAATTGCATTATTTACATTCAAATAATAATTTTGAATACTGAAATTTACCATAAACTGTAAGTTTTTGATAGTTCTATTAAAAATGATTATTTTTCAAGATGAATACTGCTTAGAAAGATGAACAGAAGAACCTGGAATTTACAGGGTATTTAAATCAGTTCTTGCTTGAACCATCCTGGAAACCCTTTTTTGGTATAAAATTCGACAGCTTAGTTAAAACTGGAATGACATTGTTGAAAATTCATTTTTTTGGTTAATAATAATTGATCATTTCAATTGGTTGAAAATTTATCTTCTTGAGTTGAAAATTCAACTATTTGGTTGAAAATTCTGTATTCTGTTGAAACTTTGTCTTTTCTGGTAGAACTAGAATATTAATCAACTTGGTGACCAATTCACCTTTTTGGTTGAGAATTAACCTATTAGGCTGAAAATTCCTTGAAAAAAATTTTATCTGGCTTAACATTCATGTATTTTGTAAAAAATTAATATTTTTGGTAGAAAATTAATCTTTTATGTTAAGAATTCTTTTCTTCGGTTGAAAATTTGTTTTTTATTGAAATTTACTTTTCTAACTGAAAATTTAACTTTTCCATTTTATGTTAAAAATCTATCTTTTTTGGTAGATATTTATTCTTCTTAGTTGAAAATTGAACTATTTCGTTAAAAAATCATCTATTTTGTTGGAAATTTATATTTTTTTCATCGAAAATTCATCTTTTGTGTTGCAAAATCAAGTATTTGGTTAAAAAGTAATTTTTGTTTGTTTAAAGATTCATCATTTTATTTAAGAAATTAATTTGTTTGAATAAAAATTTAACTTTTTTCTTGAAAGCTGTTCTTTTTGTGGTTCAAATTCAACTTTTTAGATTGAAAATGTAGCTATTCATTTATTTCTAGAAAATTAAATTTTTTCAGTTGAAAATTCACTCATTTCGTTGAAAACTCGTCTGTTTGGGTTGAAAATTCAATTATTTTAGTAGAGAATGCATATTTCTGGATTTTAAATTGACCATTCTTACAAAAAATTCGTCTTTTTGGCTTGAAAACTCAACATTTTTGATGAGATTTTTTCTATATTGACTGAAAAATCTTTCTTGGTTGAAAACTTAACTCTTTCGTTGAAAATTTTACTTATTGGTTTGAAAATTAGTCTGTTTTAGTTAAGACTTCAAATAATACGTTGAAAATTCGTATTCTTTTGTTTAATTCAACCGTTTTTAATTAAACATTTTAAATTGTTGTTGGAAATATAAACTATTACACTTTTTGTTGCGAACTTATTTTTTTTTATCCGAGATCCACCAATTTGGTTGAAAATTGAACTATATTGTTAAAAGTTCCCTTTTTCTTGGTTTGAGAAGGAGTTGCGAAACCAATTTTGCCAAAAAAAGCTTTCAAAATTGTATTTTTATTAAACACATTAAATATTCAAGAGTCTTCAATTGAAAATATTAAAAATTGAAAAATCTTCAATTTTAATTCTTCTGAACTATTTAAAAAAAATTTTTAATTACATATTTGAAAAATGTTAACATTTATATTAAAATAATTTGCTATTCTTCAAATATTTCCGAAACTCAATAATGTTTAATTGTAACTGTTCAAAATTGTAGACCTTTGAATTGTAAATCTCAAAATTTGAAGATTTGGAGAGTTTTTAATTTTTTTAAATTTACAATTGAAATTATGCAAGTTTTACGTTTTACAATTAAAAATTCTCTCGATAAAATTTCAGAATTTTCATTTATACAAGTTTAAAATTTGATAAATTTCAATTTTACATCTTCAAAATTGAACTATTCCAAAAAGCATTTAAAATTGCAAAAAAAAAAAAAACGTTTAAAATTACTTCATTTCCAACTCTAAACTTTCCGAATTAATGAATCTTCCATTGCAAATCATAATAATTGAAAATTTTTAAACTTCAAATCGTTAAAATTTAAGAATTTTCTATTGTTAACCTTTAAAATTGAATTTTCCCAAAAAACTTTCAAAATTACATACCTTCAAAATATAAGTCGTGAAAATTCAATAATTATCAAAATTCAAGAATTTTCAATTTCAACTCTACAAAATTGTAGAGCTTTGAATTGTAAATTTTTTAAATTTGAGAGTTTATAATTTTGAAAATTTACAATTAAAATGTTTCTAATTTTAATGATTTACGTTTTAAATTTCTTCAATTTGTAAGCTTTAGATGTGGAACCTCTTGACAGAATTGAGGAATCTTTATTTATACATCTCTATAATGAAATAAATTTCAATCTTAAATTTAAAACAAAAATATCTATATATTAGGATACCTAATTTGCGTATTGAATTTAGAAATTCTGTTACTATACTTGAATTAAGCAACCCTTTTTTATAAAATTGAGACAAGTTTCAAATTTTTAATTTGCCATATTGCATTAGTTAACTCGAATTTGAAAATTCCGTTATCAAATTCAGATTTAGAAGCCCCAAAAACTTTAGAATACTTTACTTTGTGGAAATCGGATCACTAATGCAGATCTTGAAAACTGACCGGAAAGTTCTTAGAAAAATTGGTTTAAAAAACATGAGAGAAATATTTTTAAGCACAAATGCTTTCAAAGTTGTTTATTCTAGCACCAATGAATAGTTTGAATAAAAACCCCATAATTGATAATACTTTTGTAAAGCAAATTTTTGGTAATCAAAGTGACCTTGATATAGAGAATCACCCATATATTTGTATCATTAGAAAAATCAATTTCAAATCAGGAAAACAAAATTCTATGAAGTTATTCGGATTTGAATTTTGTGTTCTGTTTTTAAAAAAATGCTCTAAACCTCTATAACTTTTGAGTTAATTAAGATAATTCTCGTTTCTTTTTTGATTCTGATAGCTTTATTGAAAGTGAATTTTCACAAAAAAACCCACACTTATTTTGTTTTCCAATTTTTTGTTGAATTTGTTCTTTTATATGTTTTTTCAATGTTCATATTATCTTGTGAATTTAATGTGGGTTGAATAACTTTTGTGGCCAGGGGAATTTTTTAAATAAAATAAAATAAAGCTTATACGATATCTTCCTCATATAAGCAGAGATTGTAAAAAAATATGGAAAAAATAAGAGAACGTGGGGTTTTCCAGAGAATCTTTTTTATTTATTGCTTCAAATTTTGAAAACATCAAAAAAGTATGCTCTTCTGAGAGATTCTGCTATCTTAGGTGTAGAACCTGCCTGATTTGAAATGGATTTGGTCATTGTATTTTAGGTCCGAATTAATCAAATTATGAAGATTTTTGAATGTTTAATTAAACTAATTGTTTAATTTTATTTTTTTACAGATTGCACGCAGACCTCTTCCTCAAGAGTGCCCTTCTGATTGTTCATGTCTTTCATCTGAAGATAGCTCTCCCAGGTGTCCTTTAATGGAATCGACTTCAACTTGTAGCTGCAGTTCCAGGTATGACAGTAATAATACATTATAATCATCATCATAATCAAAAATCATAATTGATTGCTTATAGTTAATAAAAAGACCTCCTTACGGTTTGTCTCAGAAATTATTATACAGAAATATATTATATGTCAGGAATTATTGATATATTATTAATTATTAGGATAGTAACCTTAGATAGTTTTCCTTTTCAAATTTGAAAGCATTTTTTGATTGAAAAATAAAAAATTATTCACGTCGGGCTTTTTTAAAATAAAATATCTTTACTCCTGTAGTTCAATTTTACATTCCTTTCAATGTGTAGCATTCATCCTACTATACCTACTATTCCTGATATTTACAACGTATAGACATTCCATTTTTGAGAATTTCAAATATTTCAAATAGAAAGTCTCTAATTTTTTATTTTCAACTTCAAAACAAACATCCGCGGCTGATGCATCAATAATATATTTCTAAATTTTCGGAAATCTACGTCTTCTTGTACGTTTTTTGAAAGCTTATGATCTTTTAAATTATTTTTGAAAATTTCTTTAAACTTCTGAATATAATTCAAAATGATCCGAATTCTTTTGAAATCATTCAAAGTTTTCCTAATTTTTTTTAACATCGTGCGAAAAAAAAAATTTATAAAATCTTCCAGATTCTTTTGCGACATATTTTGAAATCTGCAAAGCTTAAAATTAATGTTTTAAAATAAAACCGAAAATAAAATCTGAATCACTTCAAATTCTCCCAGAAATTTTATTGTGGGTAGTTTTTTGTTACCGATACCGAAAATATATACTTTTTATAAATATATATGTTCTAAGTTTTCATCCGTAATTTTAAAGTTATTAAAAAACTTCTAATTTTTTTCGAATTCTTCAGAATAAGTTTTCGCCCATAATTTCATTTTTCTTATTTCTTTTAAAATGTGAAAAAGTTTACAAATTATAGTGTGGCAGCTAAATGTTAAGATCAGACTTATTTCCCAATATCAAAAGCCTTTAAAATTAAAATGTTCTCCTTTATCAATAATGTTTAGAAACATTCAGAAATAAATTATATCATCGAATAAAATGAATTGGAAATTTTGATTGACTAAATTGATGGTGTAGAAAATTATTAATCTTTATTAATAAATGAATACATATACTTTCATGTAATATGGCCAAACACCGAAAAAATGTTTGTTTCATTATAGTTTGTTTGATCAAAAAACATTCTAATTGAAATGAACAAACTTTATTTGAATTAAATAAAATTTTATTTTATTCACACAAAATTTATTTGAACTGAACAAAAAACATATTTAAAACAAACATTTGTTTGACCCTATAGCAAAGAAATAATATGTTTGAGTTTAACAAAGGATTTGTTTGATTTAAAGAAACTGCGTGTTAATCAAATAAAATTTGTTTCAAACAAAGTGTATTCAAACCGTTTTTTGCATTAAACAAAAAATTTTCCCAGTGAAGGATTATGAAAGGAATCATTTTGTCATTTTTCAAAAATTTGGTCAAAACGTTAAGAAGAGAATATTGTTGCCTTTATTATTGAAGAATCATTCACAATAAAAAGTTTTTCTTCATGAAATATATTGTTATAATTGAAATTACTCTTTTGGAAATTGCGATTTACAAAAATCTCGAAAATTCAAAAGATCAAACTAAAAACAGCCACTTAAAGTCATATTCACGCAGTATGCAAACCAGGTATCCAACAACAATGAGTGAGAGATTTTCGATAATTTTGTCCCACCTAATTTTTTATATGACTTTCGAAAATTATTAATAACCACCGATTTCATCATTCTCAAATAAATTTTTTTTTAAATTAGAATTATCACAAATGAAAACCCACAATTTTATTTTAGATCAAAAGAAAAGCCAGGATTCTTTTAACTACACGTTTTCAGATTGGAAGCCTTCCTTTATGTCTAAATTGCATAATAAAAATCTTAATTCCTCCCAGCTCAGAATCTCTTTCTATCGGAGACGAAAGACCACTTCAGGATCGAGCGAAAAATTCTAAAAGTATTCAAACATTAAGAAAGTCATCATTAAATTGGAGGAATAACTGGCACGAAAAAAGGAAAATTTCAGTAACTCAATTGAGTACCTCCTCATACCCAAGTCATAGTGATAGATCCTCTGTAGAATCTTTAAAAAAATCCATTACTGCTCGAATAAGGCCTAGCACTCATAAGCAACATCAAATTTCGCAAACGCAATTCTCTAAGAATCCAGTGCCTTGAAATAATTGAAAAAAAATTGATGGTGAAAGTTAAGAACAACCTTGTCAGACCAGACCACAATGGAAAACTTAGGTACAACTACAAATTTGAAGTTAAGACCACACAGAAAAAACTAAGAATAAAATTTTTTGCAGGAAATTTTTTAGAGCGATAAATTTTTGTTCAGCCAAGTTCGCGTCTTTCAAAATACATGTGTTTGTCATGGAAAAACAAAAGAAATTTTAACCGATATTTGTGCAAGGAATCTTTCGTCGGAAATCGACGTAAAGTTTATGTTCTGTTTTTTCTGTACATGTAATACTTAGATTACATTAATTTTTCTCCAACATTCAACCCTTGCGTGCACACCCAACTTTATACACACCCGGGGATCCCACCGCTCACCTCCGTTTTTTTTTTCAATTTTTAAAATAATCATGCAATTTAAATCGTTTCCTTGTTGGCAGTGGTGTAGTCGAGTCCTGGCGGGCCTTGGCGCCGCCAGGGTACAGTTTTTGAAGGCCTGGCGGCGCCACGCCGCTTTCTTGTCGAACAAAAAATTGTTCTAGGCAGTATTAGGAATTTAATTTGAAGACAGTATGGACTTTATGTCAGCAATACGTTATAAAAAATATATTTATCGCAATAGACCTCAGATTATATTATTATTCGGAATTTCATGAGTACAGTGACGCATGTTTGTGGAATTTTCCCAACTTGTAAATTGATTCTGTTGAACCAATTCATTTGAAATCGCAAAGATAATTTATGCTTAAGTCGCAGAATTATTTGCTACTCAAATATGTTTTTTACATTCTCGTCAGAGAAGGTATTAAATTTGTGTAAAATTCTACCCCCCCCCCCCCCCCCTTTTTTGTCAAATATCCACGTTTTGAGACCTTCCGAAACTGGAAAACAGGTTTTCGCGAATGTGTCCGACTGTGTGTGCGTGTGTGTGTCTGTAAATTTTTAGTCTGTTAGCACGATAACTTTCGGAAGAATTGACAGATTGGATTGACCTTTGGTATACTCTTTTTTCTTGTTCTAAACCGAAAGTTAAGTTCGTTAGCCAGATACTTTTGATGAAAATTCAAAAAGTTAGAGCATTTTCAAAATTGTTGAGACCATTTTTTTAAGACTTAAAAATAATATGTATGGCTATTCTGAATACGCAAAAAGATGAACAATTTACCCTTATGACTTTCTCCACTAAAAAAAATTGTCATAACAACTTTTTGAATTCTCTTGAAAAATCGAAAATTCAAATTTTTATCGCACAAAAAAATAATAAAAAATTATATTTTGCGGTCAAACTATGCAAGATGCAAAAAAATATGAAACAACAAAAATTGTGCATCCAGGAATTATCTACAAATTTGTTATTGATCAGTTTTTTTACAGGGCGCATAGTTTTTGATTTATTCGTAAGAACAGCATTAAAAATAAAAAATTAAATTTGTTGACAAACGACACAAACTAAGAAAAAACTGAATAGACAAAATTTGTTGCCTCAAAAAGAGCTACAAATTTGTTATTAATCATTTTTGATAGAATGCATAGTTTTTTTTTTTAATCGTGAAAAATGAAATTAAATATTTGGAAAAACGACGCAAGGTACAAAAAAAAATTAATGAACATAAGTTGTACACCCAGAAAAGATTGATAGATTTGTTATCAAACAATTTTTGATTTTCGTTCAATCGTAAAAAACAAGATTATAAATAAAAAAATTAAACTTTTGGAAAAACGACACAGCAAACGAAAAAAAATGGAAAGACAAAAGTATTTCAACCAAAAAAGATCTACAAATTTGTTATAAACTTTCGATATAAAAATACATTGGAAAAATTAACTTTTTCGAAAAACGACACAAGTTACAATAACATTTTATTTAACAACATTTTTCGCCTAAATTATATTTACAAATTGCCTTAGAAAATTGACTTTGAATATTTGTAGATAAACCGCCGCCATTTTGTCGATTTTGAATTTTTTTCAAATTTTCTAACGGGTGCCGAAAGATGAAGAGAAATTTTATCAACATCAGAGAGAAAAAGCTAAATACCTGTACTAGATTAATAATTTTTACACCATTAACACAATTTTCATCCATTTCTTGATAATTCGCGTTTTAAATTTTTGGCATTCAAACACTCATAACTTTTGGTCAACAAAAAAAAACTTTGGCAAATCCATACGATTTGTGTCGCCTTATTTCCTTTGAAAAACAACATATTTGAGTAGGTCTTACAGTTAATAATATATTGAAGGCAAGTGCAAGTGTCACTTGCAACCAGCAAACATTGGCAAACTTTTATACATATAAGAGTTTTGTCAGTAAGCAGATAAAAATTACGAAACTTTGAAAAATGATTAATTTTGCAATTAGTGATTTAAGAATAAGATATATTCGGAATCTACTATATTTTCAATTCCTGACTTATGTAGTTTTTTTGAAAAAATTCAAAATTTGATAAGTTTAAGGAACATAATAATTTTATGTTTTGTCTGATGTTTTTTCTACTAAAAGATCATTTTCTAAGTTTTTGAAGTATTTCCTAGATTTAAAACATGAAAAAATGCCTTCTCAAATAATTGAGAATGAGAACTAGGTAAACCCATTTCGTTTTTTCTTCACTCTAAACAATACTCTAAAAATTAAAAACAATATATATTCAAATCTTGAAAGTGTAGCTCATAAGAACCACTTGCTTCTATAGTTTTCTTACAATTTTCCATTTTCACTCCTGTTTAATTTTCAAACCGCACACTGCAAATTTTTTTTAATTTCGTAATTTTTGTTTGTTGATGGGCAGTCATCAACAGACACTTGATGTCTATACGAATATTAATGAATTCACAATAATTTTTTATAAATTTCCAGGAACTTCGCAATAATTTTTATAATTTTTCTGATAACTTCACAGACTTTTTCGGTAAATAATAAGATATTACTTTTGTATGTTTTAGGTAGTTTAAAAAGTTCAATCTCCCAAGTTAGAAACCATAAGTCTCTAGCTTATTCCCTATATTCCATCGTAAGTCAAAGTTTCTATGAAAGTACCGCCAGGTCACATTTTTTCAGTACTATACCACTGCTTGTCGGTTATTCCAATAAATAAATATCAAAAGTGAGTGTCAATGGCACAAAATACTTCGAAACACCAAAAAAATGCACATGCTGTCCCTAGCGGACCTCGCGAACGGAACGGTCAGGCTGCACCCCGGCACACAATATTGCACTTTGGGTTGCCGCACGCAAAATGTAATGAATAATTAATTATTAATTAATAATTAATAAAAATATCATTGATTATATTATTACTCAACACATTTCACGTGCATGAATCAAATAACTTCATAAGAAATTAATAATCCACTCAAAGTTTAATTTTTATATGGTGGGTAACCGCGGATACCCTGGCGTGTCACTTGCTGACGTTCACCACTTACTTAGTATTAAGCTAAATAACGACGATTTGGAGGCCTCGAGCGAAATTTTAATTTTTACTCCACTTAAGGGCAAAAATGTACCGTGCTGGGCACTCAGGGTACCCGGATGTGCACTAAGGTGGGCCAAAAATGCATTGCAAAATTTTTTTCAACCCAAAGAACAAGCCCCCCCCCCCATTTTTATTTCCGGAGAAAAAAAATCCCTAATTTTTTTTTCGAAATTCGAATATCAACATGTGCCACCGGGCAGTTCAAAATCCCATTTAAATAACATGGGGAAATTTTGGATTTTCGAAAAAATTGAATTCATACTTCAGGGTTTGATCGAAACGTGCCAACTTTTTCAGGGATTGAAGAG
>CAKNXH010001038.1:137791-211452 GCA_932178445.1 Andricus quercusramuli
TACATTTTTACGTATTATTGTTACTTTTTAGCAATTTCCGTCGTCTTATTCATACAAATAATTACTAATGGACAATTTGAGTGTTTCCCACGACTCTATGAAAAATTCTTAATTGTTTAAACAAATTTAACTTATTCAAACAATTGTTTATTCCCAAAAAAAATGTAAAAAATAATCGTATTTTCTGATTGAAATGTAATAGATTGTCATTTTTTGAAATAGTATTTTTTTTAACATTATGTAATTATTTAATAATTACTTATTGGTTATTCTCGAAATTTCTAAAAATTGACACAGAGATGTCCAGTTTTTTCTCAAATTGGTATCCTACGCTACTTTTTGTTGAATAATTATATAATTTTGATACATTTGTTTTCATTTTTAATAATTTTCTATTTGTTCAAACAATTTTGATTTGCTTAAGGGTATGTGACACAGCGAAATACCTATATTACCGACCTCACGTCATCAGTCCACTGAATATTTCTTTGAACCTGAGAACTTTAAAAAAAAATATATCGAGCTGAAACTTTGGAAAATGTATTAGAATACATGGGTAGGAACTTCACTAAAAAGGAGTCTATTGTCACATATTTTTTCTGAACCTCGAAATTTTTTGAAAGTACGAATTTAAAAAAATTAAATTAAATAAAATACATATAATTATTTTGCTGATTGTATAGTGTATAGAAAGCATATATTAACTATTTTTTTATTGTCCAAACAAATATAATTTTTTTGAACAATTACTTTTCGACAAATATTTTTTAAATCTTATTTTCTGAATTAAACAATTAATTGTAGTTTTTATTTTTGGGTCATATTTGGGGCGCTGTGTGTGTGTGGGGGGGGGGGGTGAAAATAAAAGTTATTAGTATGGTTTTATTTCACAGGTACTCCTCTTCAATCCCTAAAAAAGTTCTCAGGTTTCGATCAAACCCTGAAGAATGAGTTCAATTTTACAAAAAATTTCCTCATGTTAATTAAATGGGATTTTGAAGTGCCCGGTGGCACGTGTTAATATTCGAATTTCGAAAAAAAAATTAGGGATTTTTTTCTCCGGAAATGGAAACTATTTTTATAATTACAAAAAAAAGCGTTCTTCACAGCTTTTTATTTAATTTCCTGATCGATCGATGTTTCATTTGTTTATCCCTTTTTATTAATTATATATAACAATCACATTGGTTAATACTTTGATAATAATGCCTTGTATAAGGAAAAGTCGAGGACGTTTTTCAAAAAGAAATTACATGAAAAAATAATTGTATTGAAAACAAACATTTCAGCAATTTGTTTTTTTATTAATAAATAGAATCTTGGAAAGTTACATTACAAATTACAATACGAAATTGATTTTCTTATTATTATATTTTCATTTATAACTTGAAATTTCGAAAATGTATATTAAAAATAAATAAATTGTGACTTCCAGATGCAAAATTTCCAAAATCAAAAAAGAAGATCAAGACGTCTTAGTATATCAGGTTGCATAAAAGAAGGCGAGATAATTCCCCCATCATTGTATATTATAGAATATAGGAATATATTTCTAGCATAAATATTTATAATCAATGTAATTTAAATAAAATAAAAAAACTTTTTACTAAAATCTATTTTTATAAAAAAAGAATCTTTATTTAATAACTAGCTCTATTTGTACGGAAAAATCCTGTTATTTGTAGCTATTAGCTAGCGCATTAAATATATACACAATTTAAACATCCATTATTAAACAAATTTTAAAATATTAGGTTTGAGCACATTTTTAAGAAATAATTAATAATTTCGAAATGAGTTTGAAATATTAAAAAAAAATCGTTTTTGAATTGAAATCGTTACAAACGAATAATTGGAGATTGAAAGTTTATGAAATTGAAAAACTAAAAATCAGAAGCTTTCAAAATTGAAAATTACAGCCTAAAATTTTGAAAATTATACAATTTCATTAAAAACGAGTTGAAATTTTATAATTCTTAATTTGAAGCGTTCAAAATTGAATATTTTAAAATTGGATCATTTGAAGCTAAAAGGAAAAGAAATTGTATAATTTCTAATTAAAAGAGTTCAAAACTGAATGATTTGAAATACAAAATTTTTAAATTAAAATAATTTTCATTTTTGAGCAATTAAAATTTGCCAATTTGAAATTGAAGACTAAATTGAATGTTTCAAAGTCGAAGCTTCTAAAATCCTAGAGTTTTAATTAGAAAAATTTGTCTATGATCAAAAAATTAATCCACCATCATTTTCATCGTTCAAAATGAAAAAATTTGCAATTCTAAACCTGCACAAATGAACCAATTAAATGCCTAGTTCTAAAATCATTTCATTTTTAAGGCTTGAATTTCAATTTCAATGTGATATTCTAGGATTGCAAATAATTAAAAAAATAACAGACAATTTCGTACGTCTAAAATTGAAGCCCAACAATTTAGAAGATTTGAATAAAAAAATTTCACTTTAAAGCTATCTTAAATTGAACACAAACTATTTAGAATATTTAATTTAAAATTATTAAATTTAAAACTGCCTATCAAAGCTTTCAATATGAAAATTTTTTGAAAACATCTGCAATTAAACTGCTTCAGAATTGCGCATTGAAAACTATAATTTTAAATTGAAATTATAGTAATTTTAAAGATGATAAATATATTATTAATAATATAATATCAAAAATCACTGTTATTTACACCATTCAAAATTGAAGAATTTAAAGACTGTAAACCTTTAAAGTTTAATTCTTTCAAAAACTGTGAAAATTATATGATTTCTAACTGTAAGCATTCAAAATTAATCAATTCAAATTTAAAGCATTACAAATTAAACAACTCCTGACTTCGTTTAAAAATGAAGTATTTCTAGATTAAGATCTTGAAATTAAGTCATTAAATTTTTTTTTTTAATTTTGCATGAGGATTTTTTAAATTTATTTATTTTACTCTAAAGTACAAAATTAATAATTAAAAAATCAATTATAAAGCATTTACAATATTTCCATGCATGAGGAACCATTCCATGTTGAAAAATGTTAACATAACTTTCAATTGTCTCAAAATTGTAAGTCTTCTTTAAAAAGTTGTTAAGATTCTTAATCTTGCTCAACTTATAATGACTTTTGTTTAAAAATGCCAATTTTCGATGTAAAATTCTAAAGCAACAAAATTTTTTTTTAAAGTTGTGAATCTTCGAAATTTAATTATTTTTTTACAAATTTCAATTTCCGATGAAAAACACTAACATTAATCATACTCAAGTTTGTTTAAATTAAAACGATTTTTGTTTTTAAATACCTTTGTTGGGGATAAAACGCTAACATAATCTAAAATTGTTAAAATATATTAATCTTTTGAAACCTTATCATTTTTTGCTGGTTGAAAACACCAATTTTTGGCGATAAACAATAACTTATTCCAAAATTGTTAACAGATTTTAAAATCTTGTTCAAGGAAAGTAAATTGTTGAAAAATTTTAATCTATAAAATCTAATAATTTCTAATTGAAAATACCCATTTCTTGGTTTAAAACTGCTAATTTTCCAGTTAAAAAACAAACACAATATATTTTTCGAGATATTTCAAATCTTCTCCGAAACTTTATGATTCTACATTAAAATTCGTTTAAAACAATACTAATTTCCAGCGAAAAGCACTAACATTAAACATATAATGTTTACAATAATTTATTGGATAATATGCAAGTTTTAATTTAACAGCCCAAGATTGTTTGAAAAGTACAAATGTTTCTTAGTTCGCCTAAGGTTTTTTTATTATTTTTATTATTAAAAGGTGCTCAAACTCAAAGTAATTCAGTGAAGTGATAAAGAAATTTAAAAAATAGTAAAATAATTTAATAAATTACGAATTTTGGATGACTCTTCGAAAATTGAAGAAAATATTGAAATAAAAAAATCCTTTTACATAATTCGAAATTAGATTTAAACAAATTTAATAACAGATCAAATTATCTAGCATTCTTTTCAGTTTTAGAGTCGAAAAGTTAATAGTGCAGTTAATTAATTCTAAGGAACAATTATAATAGACTGTTATCTGTCTAAGTTACGTAAGCGAGAACGAAATGAGACTAATTGCTGAGACAACTCGATTTAAGATGTACTCGACTTTGCAAATTAACGACTTGGTGGGGAAGCAAATTATCAGTTTAAAATTCGTTAACGAATCTGCATGACAGTCAGTACGTTTTCAACCGCAACGAATATAAAAACTCATCCAGTCTAACTAAACAAGTGTTCCAAGTGTTTTTTTAAGTGTCTGTCAATTTTTTTAGTCAATAAAATGCAATGGATATCCCAGGATAATTTATTACACTTGTAAAAATTTGAGCTCTGAAATTTTCCGTAGAAAACTGTGTTGTTGGTATATATTTTTGTTCCTATTTCCTTATGATAAGTGGCAGTCTAGGTAAATGTTTCTAAGACGAAAATAGTGTTGGTCCCTATACCTATTTTCGTACTCGTTTTTAGATATTTTTAGTAAACGCATATCAAATTAAATTTCAAAATAAGCAAGTAAATTTGTCAAATTGAACTTGTTTAGTTTGTGCAAATTTCATTTGTTGTTTCCATTCTATCATATCAAGAGCTTCAATTTAAGCCGTCCCAAAAGGAAAATCGGACTGAAAGAAAAGCATCCAGCATATAGGGGCCAGAAAAACCAAACCTCCTCATTTTTCATGACTGACATAAAAAAAAACGAAAAATTTCACATAGAAAATTTCTAATCTTTATCGTAATTCCAAATGCCAAGAGCTTCAATTTGAACCATCCATAAGGAAAATCGGACTAAAGGGATAGCTTTCAGCATAGGGGTCTGAAAACCCAAATTTCCATATTGTTCTTATTTTTGAGCCATTGGTACGAAAAAAGGGAGAATGTAATACCGAAAATTTGTTTGCTTTTTATCGCAATTTTACATGCAAATATCTTCAATTTGAGCCGTTCCACAGTGAGAAGAGACAATTTTTTTAAACAAAAATCTACTGACAATACCATTCCCGATTAAATTAAAAGTTGTTATTTAACTGCAAAGTTTAACCTTTTTTTGTCTGCCTTTTCAGTGATTCCATTTCTCTTATGTCTTCAAAATTCATAAAAACTGGTCATCAATCAATGTAGTAACTAACTAAAAATAATACCCAGTGGGTTAGAGTTAAAAAAAATTGTGTGCAATGTTGCAAACAAAATAATGAACAAACGTCATTTATTAATCTTTTGGAATGATTAGCTATTTTAAATTCACAGCTGTTTTATGAAATATGACAGATATTAATTCCCGCTTACAATTGATGAAGAAATGCTGCTGTTTACCAATTATTTAAACTATTTTTATAAACAAATACACTTGTTTACCATTTCTTCATGAATAAGCTTCTTTTTTACGAAATTAATTTGAAATGTTTTGCCAAACAGCCTATGCTGTCATATTTTTGATAACAACCAAAGTATTAATTATATAAACAGTTTTTGAAACAAATCCACATTTTGACCATTTTTTAATGCCTTTTCATGAAATAATTATAAAAATGTGCATTTGTTTATAAAAATTGTTGATATAAATGACATTTTTTGTCATAATGAATAATATTACAGTAAGGAGTCTTGTGCAAGTCATTTCGAGTTGATTCCGCAAAAAAATGAAGTCAATTCATGAAAAAATGGTTGAAGTGTGAATTTGTTTATAATTTTTTTTGAATAATCAGTAAACAACAGATATTCTTAACTAACTGTAAGCGCTAATTGATGTATATTATATTTCGTACAAATCACGAGAAAATTATTTTTGTTTATTATTTTGTTTATAACATTATAAACCATTTGTTTCTTACTCACGCCCACCAGTTTTTATTTTTAATTAGGTATTTAATTTATTCATGACCTTTTTTTATGAATTTAAAAGTCATATAAGAGATGGTATCATTGAAAAGTTAGACAAAACAAGTTTTAATGTTGTTGTTATTTAATCAATTTTAATTTAGTCAAAGTAAAATATCGGCATATCGTAGCAAATGTTATTCTTCGTCCTAATTCTATATACCAAGACTTGTGTAAATCAAAACTTCGATTTTTACAGAGACCTTACATTTTTTACTCTTTAAAATTGAAAGACTTAAATTCTGAAATTGAAATTTTTCCATACGACCCTTTTTTTAAATAAAATTGCATCGACTTCAAAGTGTTTAATATTAATCTTATTTAAATTGTGCTTTTTCATTTGAATCTTTTTATTTTAGACTCCTTTTTATGTGGGTTTACTTCATATTAAACAATTCAAATTCGATTTTCTTCTAATCTCTAATTAAAAATGTAGCATTTCAGTTTTAAAAATTTAAATAGTTTCTGTACGTATCGACTGTTAAATGAATTTATAAAATTTTCCATATTGTCTTCTATTCGAAGTTAAATGATACAGACATTACCAATTTTAAATATAATATTAATTCTCAATATTAGAAATTTTTTATATTAGCTACTTTATTACGTTTAGATTTTCTAATATAAAATTCGAATCTCTATTATAAATTATTTGTAATTATTTTGAGAATGATTGTAAATCTAATTAAACCTGAAAATAGAGACAATTGAAATTCTGGCTTTTCTATGAAGTCGAAAAAAATTGGTTTACAATATTTTGTGACCGTACTTTGTTTTCACTGGGTCGCAAGCTCGGCAACGACACCAAAAGCTTTACTCTACAATCTTGGACGAATCGAGTCTGACCCGGCTTTGAATAGAACGACCGCGTTGCGCTTTGCATTTCTGGCGTTCCAGTTGCTTCGAAAATAAGAAAAAAAAATATTCAGAACGAGCGAATTATATTTAACAAAAACAGAATATTTGATCACTTTAATTAATTTCCGTCGCTATTAATTAAATTAATTTCAATCGAGTACGAAATTTTTACTACAATATGGTCCTAAATAAAACAATATTTTGTTTAATAGAGGGTGGTCGCTGGACCGGGAATGCCTGGGAAATCGGAATTGATAATGAATGTATTTTTTAACCGCAAATTTTACAAATTTTTAGAAGAAAAATCTATCCAATCACTTGAAATATCACGAACTTTATATCACATGATGATATAACGCAATTAAAAATAATATTTCTATCTTTTCTCTTTTTTGAGAAATTATTTATAAAATTTAAAATAAGCTCAATTCAACTTTTTTTAAATGTTAAGATCAGTTGTTAACTTTTTGGACTCTAATTTCATTCAGTTTACAATGCGCAATTCTAAAATCTTTTACCTTAAAAAATGTTAATTTCAATCATTTTTAAGCGTACATTTTTAATTTTAAAATTCAGTTTTGAAGACTAAAACAATTAAAAATTAAAAGCGTTTGAAATAAAAAACTGTTGACAAGCAACATTTTTAGTTTATAAATGTAAAATAATGCATGATTTTCAAAAGTGAACTTTATGTATTAAAAGTGAACAATAATTGATTTTACAAGACGATCGTAAATCCGTTCAAAATTAAAAAAATTGACAAAATCTAGCATTAAGTATGAACCATTTTCAATTTTCAAAATTATTTTATGGTCAGCCATATCAGGCTGTTTATTAAAACGACCAATTATAAATCAAATATTCAATTTGAAATTAAATTGCTTGAATTTTCAGAGAGCTAAATTTAGACATTGAACGTTACTATTTTAATTTTTTGGTCCTAAACATTCTTCGTTTTTGAGTGAAATTGTTGAATTTTTATGTATAAATAACAATGTAACACTTATTAATTTAGCGAAAATTCCAGTAAGTTAAAGACATATTTAGAAGTTTCGAAAAGATTCAAAATTAATTTAAAAATTGAAATAATTTAAAACAAAGTGTAGATTTTTGTGGATTTCGAACAAAAAATTTAGAAACTTTTTAAAAACTTTATAATGTTTCACAAGAATGAAAAAATTGGCTTAAGATTTCCAGGAAAATTGAAAATGATGCATCATTTTGAACAATGAATTTTGAGAGAATATTTAAAAGTTTAAAAAAAACTCCACAATTTATTGTCGAAATGGAATCTGGAAGATTTCAAGGCAATTTTTTTAATTTTGCAATATTTTTTGAAGGAAAAATTCGAATCATGTTAAAAGATATTTAGAAGTTTTAAAAAAAATTTCAAATAATCAAAAAATGTGTAACACTTCAGGAAACTTCTCACAACATTAGATTCTTGACAATTTTGTAAGCAAATTTAAAAGCCTTTTAAAGATTTCAAAAGGTATTAAATTAATAAAAAATTTTCTGGAGATTCTTAAGAAAATTTTTAATTATTCATTAGTTTTTTTTTTATTTTCCTAGACGACTAGTTCATTTCCTTTTCAAATGCTCTCATTTTTTCGGAAAAATTAGATAGTCAATAATTTATCTTTAAATAAAAAAACTGTTAAGTTTAAAAAAGATTGTCATTGGTCAGTTTTTGAATGTTCCTAGGTTAAAATGATAAAATTTTGATTTTAAGCAAATTTTTTATTTCGCAGGATTTTTTATGAAAAATGCTAATCATATTGAAAGATATTTAAAAATTTTTTAAAAATTTCCAAAATAATTTAAAGTTTGGAAATATTTTAGAAAATTTCAAAAAAAATATAGATCCTGGAAGATTTTGGAAAAAAAATGTTGAAGTTTTTTCAGGGTTTTGAAAGGTTTTAAAGTAATAAACTAATTTTCTGGAAATTACTCGAAAGAAAATTTTTTTTATTATTTTTCTAGACACTAGTTCATCTCCGTTTCAAACTCTCCAAATCTTTTGGGAAGACTAGAAACAGCCAATAATTCCAATTCAAATTTAAAAACTGTGCAGTTTATTAAAAATTGTAATCGGTCAACTTTTAATGTTCATAGCTTAAAATTATATCATTTTGATTTTAAGCCAATCATTTTTTATTCTGCAGGATTTATTGAGGAAAAATTCTAACCATGTTGAAAGATATTTAGAAGTTTTTGAAAATTTTCCAAAATAATAAAAAATTTGAATGTATTTAAAAAAATTGCAACAAAAATGTAGATTCTGGGAGATTTTGAAAAAAAATGTAAGCTTTTTAAGGTCCTTGAAAGCTTTTAAAGTAATAAACAAATTTTCTGGAGATTCCTGGCAAACTTTTTTATTTATTTTTATTTCTCTAGAAAGTGGTCCACTCACTTCTCAAATTCCCCCAATTTTCGGGAGGATTAGACACAGCCAATAATTTAACTTTAAATTTTAAATCTGCTTAGTTAGAAAAAAAAGTGTAATCGTTCAATTTTTAATGTTCTTAGATTAAAATGATATAATTTTGAAAACTTAGAAATTAATTGATTCAATTTTTAAAAGTTTAAAATTATATATTTTTCAACTGCATTTAATTGTAAACTGCTCGATTGAAAAGTGTTTAATAGTGTAAATTATTGAGCGTTTAGATAAAAAGATTAATTAAAAGTTTTTAAGCTCTAATTTTGAAAGTTTAAAATTCAAGAGTTTCACTTTGAATACTTCAATTTGCCGTTCAGTTTTCATTACTTCAAATCAAAATTTTGTAGCTTTGAGAGTTTGTATTTTTTACTTTCAGTGACCGTAAAAAATTTTGCGAACCGGGAAATGACCGTGAATTTTTTTCTTTGATTAAAACGGCCATCCTGACTCAAAATACAATAGAAAATGTTCAATAAATGTCTATCTTCCTTAGGTAAAAATAATTTTTAAGACTATTTTTGAAGACGTGATGCAAATTACGTATTTGAAGCATTTTTCTTTTATCAAACAAAAATTTTATGGAAACACTAAAATATCTCAGTTTCTGTTCTGTCGTCGTAATTTTTGTTATTCGTGAATCATAAATTAACTTTTATTTATGTGACTATTGTCATTAGTCATCCTCCTTTGATACCAAGAAAACAAAGAATTATCTGCTGACAATAGACCACCGATTACTAGACAATTCATTTTATTATTTTTCTTTATTATCTTTTGCATTGAAAACATAATTTGTATTCTATTTTGAAATCGATGAGCGCAAAAAAAATTTAACCTCAGAAATAACCCTGGTTGCTGAGAAACACTATTTTTGCAATTTTGATTGCATAATTGTAAACATTCAAGGAGGCAGTAATTCCAAGCAATTTTCGTTAGTGAATGCACCAAACACTTTCCAGTTTCCAACAGTCGATCTTGAATTTACGAGTTTCACCAGAGAATGTAAATGTAGATCCACAAGGACAAAAGCAATCTTAAAAGTTAAAAGTTACACGTAACATTTCTCGTACTTTCAATGTCGGACCTATTTTACTCGTAAAAAGTACACAGATTCATATAAAATTGTAGCAAATAAAATTGATGTCAGTGAAGAAATTCAGTGGCGAAAGCAATTTAATTTTTACGGATAAAAGTTAAATAGAGAATTTATATTGAAGGAAATAAACGGAATTATACTTTTGCCTCAATGTAATTCCATTAAGGAGATTTCAAATATTAATTAAATTCAAATATTGAAATCCTTCGACTTTGAACAATTCTAAATTGAAAGCGAAAAAAAAGTTTTTGGAATTAAAAATGTTCAAATGAGGACTTCAAAAATTTGTTAGATACCCTTTATCAGAGATTTTTTCAAATTATTAGAGTTAAACGTCGAAATTTTTCAACATAGATGTATACATCTAATAATTTTTCTAAATATTAATTTTTTTAAATGAACGTCATCAAGTAAGAAATTCCTAAAACTCCGTCTGCTCAACTTGGGACTTTTGAATATGAAAACTTTCAATTGTGACTTTTTTTAATTAAACCGATTTAATCTTGACTGTTTATCATTGAAAAATAAAAATTCGCGAATTGAATTTAAAATGTTCAATTTTGGAAATCCATCTGGAAACCCTTAATTTTTTAACTATTTTAAAATGCAGGGCCATATCAACATGTGATTCTTTGAGAAAAAACGCGTTTGAACTGTACTTTTCACAATTTTTAGAATTCAAATTTGAGCGGTTTCATTTGAGAAAAACACGATTTCATTTTTGACTCACTCGAATTTGAAGCGCTTCATTTTCATAATATTTTTCATCTAGGCTTTGTCAAATTTAAATGCAGCTTTTGACTTGTACAAAACTAAGAAGTTCATTTTGGATATTTTAAAATGAAGTTCCTAAATTTCAAGCGTTGAAATTGAACTTGTTATAACTGTAAGCTTTCAACGGGCATTTTTAAATTACAAGAGCGATCAATTTGAATTTTTTCAATCCAAAACGTTATTTTTGGAGTTTTTCGAATGAAAATATATCAACTTGGATTCCTTGAAATGTTTTTTTTAATGTGTATAATTTAAAATGATGTCATTTTGAAGGTTTTCTTAATTGTTCAATTTTGAAAATTTACCATTTAAAACTCTCAAATTTAAAATACAAATTTTTAAATTTTGATGATTTTGAAGATCAAAAGTCAAATTTTCAATTCTTAATCTTCCAAATTGAAGACATTTTGAATGTAAATCATCAGAATTACAGCATTTTTAATTTTTAAACTTAAAAGTTGCATACATGTTAATTGTCAATTTCCAAAGTGAAAAATCTTCAATTTTAAAGATTTCTAATTCAAAGTTGTACTTTTTTTAAGAGTTGCAATTTTCACGATGTTTGAATAAAGTTCCTAAATTTGGAAAATTTTGTTAACCAAAGTCGAGTTTTCAATTCTCAATATTCCAAATTGAAGAAATTTCAAACATGAATCATATAAATTACAAAATTTTTCATTGTGAAATTTAAACCTGTCGAATTTTTAAATTTTCTAAAATTAAAAATCTTCAAGTTTAAAGATTTACATCTCAAAGTTCTATGGGTTTGAAGAGTTATAATTGTAAAGCTGTATAAATAAAAATTTTCAAATTTAGGAGATTTTGAAAATCAAAAGTAGAGTTTTCAATTCTCAATCTTCTAAATTGAATAAATTTCGAATGTAAATCAGCAGAATTACAGCATTTTAAATTTTTTAACTAAAAACTTGCATACATTTTAATTTTAAATTTTCATAAATAAAAAATCTTCAATTTTAAAGATGTATAAATAAAAATTCTTGAATGTGGATGATTTTCTGGATCAAAAGTGAAGTTTTCCAATCGATCTCGTTCCAATTGAAGAAACTGTTAATGTAAAGCACCAAAAGTACACAATTTTCAATTATCAAACTTAAACTTGCATAATTTTTAATTGTAAATTTCAAAAACTGCAAAATCTTCAGTTTTAAATATTCACAATTTAAAGTTCTACGTTTTTGAAGAGTTACAATTTTAAAGATGTATAAATAAAATTTTAAAAATTGTAAGGCTTTGAAGATCAAAAGTCGAGTTTTCAATTCTATGTCTTTCAAATTAAAGCGAATGTAAATCATCAAAATTGTATAATTTTTCATTGTGAAATTTAAACGTGTTTTGAAGAGTTACAATTTTAAAGCTGTATAATGAAAATTCTCAAATTTTGAAGATTTATGAAATCAAAAATCGAGTTTTTACATAATTCTCAATCTTGCGAATTGAAGAAATTCTTAATGTAAATCATCAAAATTACAGAATTTTTCGTTGTGAAATTTAAACTTGTCGAATTTTTAAAATTACCAAAATTAAACATCTTTAATTTTAAAGATTTGAATTTCAAAGTTCTACGTTTTTCAAGAGTTACAATTTGAAAGATGTATAAGTACAAATTGACAAACTTTTAAGATTTTGAAAATCAAAAGTCGAGTTTTCAATTCTCAAATTTACAGAAGTTTTCATTGCGAAATTTAAACTTGCCTAATATTTAAAAATTATAAAATTAAAAACTCTTCAATTTTGAAGATGTGTGAATAAAAATTCTTAAATTGTCAAGATATCGAAAATCAAAAGTCGTGTTTTCAATTCTAAATCTGCCAAATTTTGAAGAAATTTGATGTATAAACTATAAAGAATTAAAATTACAGAATTTTTAATTGTAAAATTTCAGACTTAGATCATTTTTAATTGCAAATTTTCACAATTATATTTATTTGCTTTTCTTTCGTGACAATGGTCATACTACCAACCCTACGAACTTTAAAAATGGCAAGGGCAAGGACCCACTTCAAAAGTTCCTCCCCTCGTAAAACCTAATCCAAACGATCCTGAACGCTCAATCTTCAAAACCAGGGTCCTTCCGATGGCAGAAATCCAGGACACACTTTATTTTTAATATAGACAAACTATAAACCGTTTTTAATACTCTTTCATCTCTCTAAAGATAGACTAGCACCTTTCCATTGCTCGTCAATCTTCGGGCGCGTCACAGTCGCGTCGGTCTCATTCGTCGGACTCGGGTTTGGCGCTCTATTCGATTTGTTCGGTTCGGTTGAGTCATGGGTTGAGTTGAGTTGAGAGAACTGGAGTCACTGCAGTCCGGTTTGGCAGTTTAGTTCTTGGTCGTTCGTCGCCGAGTTGAGAGCATAGTATGTGCCCACAAGTCCACAGTCACGTACACGTCTACCTGCCTCACCATCAACCCCACAATAAACTTGTATCCTACGGTTATCGTTAGGGTCCCTAGACTCTCTTTTTGAGTCCCTAGTTTTGTGCCATTTGTGTCTCCTTCTCTAGTCCACCCTCAAATTTTTGAGAGTTGGTGCTGCGATTCCCCATCGTTGAAACTTCCCCAGTGATAGTATGCTATTTTACTGGATATTCTAGTGCAACGTGCGCAAATTTTTTTTTTTGTGACTTGGTGTGTCTTTTCTCGCAAGTGAGGAGAACATCGAGGAAGGGTATAAGGGGAGAGAAGAGACTGATCAGAGCTGCTGAAGAAATTGAAGTAATTGAAGAAGCTGAGGAAGCTTGAAGAAGGATCCTGATAAAATTGAAATTTAGCCATTGGGAAGATCAGTTTTTGGAGTAGAAGAATTTCGCGGCGATAAGAAGAGATTTTTGGAATATTTTTGAAGATTCGAGATGAGCTGCACCAGTGCACCGGCAACTCTCGCGAAGGCGAGTGAGACGCTTCTCAGCAAGTGCGAGATACCGATCATCGACCTCGCACACGTGGGTAAGTAGGTGTCCAAGCGGTGCCAATCGAGTGTAATAAGGGCGAGTGATCCTTGATTTCTTGGTGACTTGGTCATCATTAGGCCAGGGTTGCCACGCTTTCTGGAAAAATGTGGAAAGTGGGGGAAATCTAGTGGGAATCCCCGACTAAAGGGGTTTTTCATTAAGGAATTTCGGTGTCAATGATTTCAGTTGCTAAAAGAAAATGAGGCTTTAGCACCATTCTTCCGATTCAAAGAAATACTGATTAACAGGGTTGCCGTAGGTCAGGGAAAACCTGGAAATCAGGGAAAAATCAAGGTATATTATTAGTCAGGAAAAAGTCAGAAATTTTGAAAAACTCTTTGAAATTTTTTATTTTATTTGTTTTATTTCGTTTATAAAAGATTCTATGTTAAAAATATTACAAGATTAAGATTCTAGTCTTTGAATATAAATGAGCAGGGAAGATGAAAAATTAGGGTATTTTGAACATTATGTTCTGCGGTCACCCTGATACAATGTTCGTTTTTTTATGAGTTTTTAAAACAAACAGACGAATTTTCATACAAAAAAAAATTAAATTTTCAGTGATCAAAGATTTCAGTTGAGTATTTAACAAAAACTTAATTTTCTGCTAAAATCGTTTAAGCTTCAACCCAAAAATACCTCTATTTCTTTTTTATTTTATATTTATTATTTGCTTGATAATTCAAGTTTTTTTTTAAATTTAAATTCGTATTTTTGGTTCAAAAATGCAACTCTTTTGATATAAATTTCATACTTTCATGTTAAAATGTCAACTATTTATTTGTTTGTTGATAATAATTTTGTTGTTAAAACTTCCTCTTTTTAGATTGAAACTTCAACTATTTTGCCAGAAAATTAACTTTTTACTGAAAATTCAACTAAAATATTTCATGGTTGAAAATACAATTTTTTTTTAATTCACCTTTTTGGTATCTGTTTTAGTAGAAATTTCATATTTTTGGGTAAAAATGCAACCTGTTTAGTTGAAAATTATTCTTTCGAGTAAGGATTCATCTATTTTGTTGAATTTTTTTTTGCTTGAATTCAATTTTTGATTTAAAATAAAAATATTTCTTGGTTAAAACATCTATTATTACATTATTCATCGAAAATTTATCTTTTTTGTTTGAAAATTGAACAACTTTTTTTTTGTCTAAAAATAATTTTTTTAACTGAAAATTCACCTAGTTGGGTCAAAGTTGAACTAATTTGTTAAACATTTATTTTTTTGTTGAAGGTTCAACTCTTTGATTGAAAATTTAACTATTTTTTGAAAAATCGTTTTTTTGGTTTCAAATTAAGTTTTTAAGCTGGAGATGTAGCTTTTGCATTTTTTCTTAAAAATTAATATTTTTTTAGTCGGAAATTCGTCTTTAGTGTTTTAAAAATTCATCTGTTTTAATACAAATTGTATCTTCTTTACTGAAAATTCGTCTTTTTGGTTTTCAAATTCAACTATTTTGTTGAAAATTTAATCATTTAGTTAAAGTTGAACTTTTTAATCGAAAATTCGTTTCTTGTGCTTTATTGTTCAACTATTTAATTATAGTTAACAACTGTTTGGTTAAAAATTAATTTGTTGTTTTTGAAAATTTAAATATTTCATTGAATATTCGTCTTTCCGGATTAAGAGTCAACTGTTTTATAAAGCATTTGAATTTTAGTTTGAAAAGTCAACTATTTGGTTTCAAATGCAACTATATTGTTAACAAAATGATTATTTTGTTGGAAATTGAAGTGTTTTGTTGAAAAGTAATCTTTTTTAGTAAAAAATTCAACTGTCTTGTTGAAAATGCGGTTTTTTTTGGTTGAAAATTCATTCAAAACTAAAAACATACGAATTTGAGCGATTAAAATTTAAAATGATTATTGCTTCCTGAATTTGTAAGGCTGCGTTAATTGAAATTCTCACGTTTATAAAGTGTCCATCAAATTATTCTTTAAATGTTTCTAATTCAAAATGGTTTGTAATTATTAAGGATTTTAATGGGAAATTGTTTAATTTCAAACAAATTATACCATTTTTAATTATTTAAATTAGAACAAAATCATTTTGAACTTTGTTAACAAAGCAATTTTAACATTTTCTATCTTATAATTACTTAGCTATAAAGTACCATTAGAGTCTAATGGTATCAAATTTAAAAGCGGTTTAATAACTAATAAAAAATTTCCGTTAAAACTTCGTCTACAACTTAAAGTCTCTAAATTTTCAAATTAATCCAAATTGAACACTTTATTTCGAGGCCCTCAAAAACACTTTTACTCATACGAATCCAAAACTAAAAATATACAGACTTGAGCGATTCAAATTGAAAATAATGATTAGATCCTGAATTCTCTAATTTCTAAAGTTTATTGAAATTATTCTTCAAACGATTTCATTTTAAAATTGTTTCCAATTATTACGTCAATTTAAATTTATTTCTGAAATTTTTATTAAGAAATTCTGAAGAAATAGGATGTTTGTGAATGATTTTCAAATAATAGTCTTGAACACATATTTTGTGATTATAAAAACAAGATTGCTCCACCACTTTTATATGAAGCGTGGAATAGTGTTCAACACTTGCCAAGTATATCATTTTGTAGATAGGTTTCTTATAGCCAATTAAAAGAGTATTCTAGATTTTACAAACGTGGAAGTAAGTTTTTGTCTCGGTTTTTGCACAAGAAAATCACAGTTAAATAAACATATCAGAGAAAAATCGATTTAAAAATATTTCTTGTTTTTGTTTTTTTGTAATTACTATAATTTTCAGAAAAAGAATGTAACTAGCCACTTACGTAAAACTTCATTATCATACTAATAGCTATTTTCAATTTGTATTATCTTGAGTTTTCAATCAGGAAATATGCTCTCCTTGAATATGATGTTTTAAAAGAATGAAGGATTCGAGAATTTACAATACTGAATATTTTTAACTTGAAAACACCTTCATTTTACCGTGCTTTCAATTTAAAAAATGTCTAAACTTGTCGGCTCACAGTTGAAAGACATACATATTTAATTCAGGTAGTTGTCATAACAATCAGATCTTTAGAAAAATTGTTTTTCTATCATTTTGAAGAAACACAATAATATTACTGATGATTTGATTTAAAATGAAAAGCATTATTTTCAATGAAAACGTTTTAAAACGTACAATAAACATTTATTTTAACAATGCTTCTTACAATTTAATTTTTTCTTACTATATTGCTTCTTATCAGTTTTAGAAAACTGGTTGAATTGTAATGAATGATGGCTTATTTTCTTCAGGGAAAACATTCTCAACAACTTTACCGTTTCCAATTTTGAAAGTAAATTATTTACACCGAAAAAATAATTTATTTAAATTTATCATCATTAAAACTATTTTTTACAAATAAAACACTTTTTAAACAAATAACTATATTTGAAGATTATTTGCTTATCTTTCAAATTGGAAACAGAGTTATAGGGAATGTTTTTCTCGAAAAAATGAGCCATGTTTTATTAAAATTGAAAAATCTTTTCAAAATTGCTAACAGGCGACAACAAGAAAAATTCAAGTACAAACAATATTATTACAATAATCATTTTTCTTAAGATTTAATATTTTTTCATAAAAAATCATGTTTGTTCTTTCATAATACATCGCTGATAATATAATTTAAATTCTTAAAAGAATGGAAAGCTTTCTTCCCCAGGGATTTGATATGTTGCAGGCAAATTACCTTAAGCTTTTTTGAAATAATTTTTTTTTAATTAGACGCATTCAACTTGTAAGACCTCGTGTAGGACTTCAAATATTATATTATTAATTCGAAAAAGTTGGAAATCGATTTGAAAGGTTAAAAAACTTAATATTTTTCTTCTAAAAAAACTAAACGGTTATTTAAATTTGATGGAGTCCGGAAATTAATGAATTACATTTGTAATTTCAATCTTAAATTTGTTCATTGCAATCTGGATTTAAAAATAGGAATTACAAAATATTGTTTTGCTCCAAAGTGATTTTTCACTTTTTTATGGCAAAAATTCGACTCTTCCGGTCTCATTCACGCATTCTTCTTTTTACGAATATAATACGTGTCGTGACGAAATTCACGATGCAAAAACCGTAACGGTCGCGTCTTGAAATGACAAATCGCCAATCGTTTCAAGGCAACACGTGTTATTTCATCGTGGCGAAACTTTGCAAAAGATGCACTTGATAAAATCAGTTCAAATTATAAATACGTGTCGGATTTTCGATACATTCACACACGAAAAATGATAATCATAATCAGCATTAATCATGTGTACGCCTTTCAAAAACCACGTCACTACTTTTCGGTTAAAAATGTGGTTGAAGATTTAACTGTTTATTGAAAAAAAAAATTTTATTTATGTTTGTAATTGAAACAATAACTATTCTATTTTTGGTTGAAAGTTGATAGGTTTTAGTTGAAAATTCAGCTTTTTAATTTTTTATTGAGAATACGTATATTTCTTTGTTGAAAATTTAACTACTTGGTTGGAAGTAGAACTAATCTGTTAGACATTAATTTTCTTGGTTGAAGATTTAACTATTTTGTTGAAATTCATTCTCTTTTAGTTGAAAATTAATTTTTTAAATTGATAATGTAACTATTCCATTATCGAATGAAAATTGATCGTTTTTAGGTGTAAATTCATCCATTTTGTTGAAAATAAATTTATTTTGTTGGAAAATCATCTATTTTGGTAGAAAATTAATGTCCTTGATTAAAATCTTAACTGCTTTGTTGAAAGTTGAATTACTTTTTAAAAAATTCAATTTATTAGTTGAAGATCCATCTCTGGTTCAAAATGCAACTGTTTTTGTAGAAAATTCATGTTTTTGGCTTGAAAATGGAACTGATTTGTTGAAAATTCGTCTTTTTGGGTTGAAAATTCAACTATTTGATTGAAAATTAACCCTTTTGTTGAACATTTATATTGTTGGGTCGAAAATTCAACTGCTTTTTAGAGAATTCGCCTTTTGGTCTTGGAAATTTAATAATTTAGTTAAAGTTTATTTTTCTCTCTTTACTGAAAAATTTTTCCTGGTTGAAAATTCAACTCTTGCTGAAAATTCGTATTTTTGGTTTAAAAAGTCATCTCTTTTGGTCGAAATTTTATTTGTTTAGGCTAAACATTTTACTGTTTGGTTAAAAATTAATCTGTGATGGTTGAGAATTCAACTATTTGGTTGTCAATTCGTCTTTTTGATTGATTTAAAATGTTTTTGATCTAAAATTAAAATCTTTTTTGGTAGAAATATCAACTTTTTTGAAGATTTTGAAAAACTCGTTTTGTTTAGAAATTCAACCATTTGGTGGAAAATTCGTCTTCGTATACTTTGTTGAAAATGAAACTATTTTGTCAAGAAGTCAAATTTTTTGTACGAAAATTTCTGGGTTGTAAATTCAACTGTCTTCTGAAAAACTCGTGTTTTGGGCTTAAAGCTTCGGCTATTTGGTTCAAAGTGTTACTGTTTGTGGTTGAAGTTAATTCTGTGTTTAAAAAATCGAACACTTGGTTGAAAATTCAACTATTTGGTTGAAAAATCATCTTTGTTAGTTGAAAATTCATCTTCTCGGGTTTAAAAGTCAAGTATTTTCTAAAACATACGAATATTTTTTTGACAACGAATCTATTTTGACTAGAAATTTTAAGCTTTTCAAATTGAATTCAATATGGTACCCATAAATTAATTTTATTTAAAAGAATTTATACTCTTATTATTTCCCTATTTTCGTAAAAAAATTAGCCTATTTCTCCTGTTTTGAGAGCATTTATCAATAACATTTTTTTAAATATAATTTTAAAACCGGGGGGTGAGAGGGTGTTCGTAATTTTGACGACACCCTCTGAGGTTTAAGCTTTGTGTGATAAGCTGTGACGAAGAAGGGGAGGGGTAGAAAAAGGGAATTAAATTTTTTTAAGCTTTCAAGGCAAATGTATTTACAAAATGAAATTTTAAAATTAAAAAAAGTTTTGATGGAGTACAGAAGATCTGAATGAAAAATTTCCCGCTCATATTTCTGAGCAGGATTCTCTTTTGGCTCGGGTTTAAATTATGACGTAAAGATCGCACGCGAAATAACGTAATGGTTATATAATTCACAACCGCTGACCATCGATTGTCATGATTCCGATTCAACATTTTCTTCGCTACAATAAGCACTCATTTTTACTTTATTATTATTATTATTATTTATTGACCGTGAATTTCACAAATTTTTCAAATGGTTAAATCCATCCAATCCATACTTGAAATATCATACATCTGATATTACACGATATAGTGCAATTCAAATTAAGTTCGATTTCAATTTTTTTTTAAATGGTAAGTTCAGTTTACAATGTGTAATTCTAAAATATTTTACTTAAGAATTTTTTATTTTAGGTATTCATTTTTAAGCTTACATTTGCAATTTAAAGAGTTTTCAAATGCAGTTTTTGAATTCGACTTTTTTGTATTAAAACGTTTCAAGTTGAAATGTTTAATCCACTGATCGAAACCCATGCGAACTTTTCAATTTTAAAAGAATTTCAAATAATTAGATTCATAATTTAACGCTTTTATTCAATTCCAAGTTTTATTCAAATATTGTTTCAGTCTAAAAAATACCATTATTAACTTAATCAATTAAACTTTTTAAAATATTGACTTAAAATGAGCAATTATAAATCAAATATTTAAAACGAATAAATTTGAAACTAAAGTGTTTAAAGTAAACAGTCTTGAATCGTTAAAATTTCAGAGTAGTAAATTTAAACTTTGAATTTTATACTTTTAATTGTTCAGTTTAAACATTTCTCAATTTGTAAGTGAATGCGTTGAATTCTTATATATAAATAACAATTTTGTAATAATTAATTTAAAACAGCTTGAAAATAAAGTAACTCAACACTTGTTTTAAATACCAAATTCGCTTTTTTCTTGAATTTTCAACTGTTGAAAATTCAAGAAATAGGCGAATTTTGTGATGAAGCCAAGTGTAAAAAATGTTATATTTACATAATTTTACATTAGAATTTAATAAATATTTCAATGTTTAAAAACTGTTGTTTCAAAAAGTTGATTTTTTGACAAACGGGTCACCATTGGCAAATAATGTTTTGGCAAATTAATAGTCATCCAGTTGACACTCAGATAGGGAATTTATATGATTAAAAAAAATCTCAAATTTGATCACTACCTCCTTGTTAAACAATTAAAAACTAAAAGCCATTGAAATTGAACATTTCTGATATGATTTTGAATGTATAAATAACAATTGAACAATTATTAATTTAAAACATTACAAAAATTAAATCTTTATATTTTTAATGTTTTTAACTTAAAATTACTTAAGGTGATATACTTTTGAAAATTTACAAATTGATTGATTCATTCTTCAAATCTCAAATTATAAAATCGAAAATAATAGCGTAGATTTATACTTTTTGCCCAGAAAATCGTTAAACTGTTCGATTCAGAAAAGTTAAAAAAATTTCAGTTTAACGGTATTTAATTTAAAATTGTTTAGTTGAAAAGTGTTGAAAACTTCGATTTTATACGTCTTAGTTATATTGAGCGTTTGAACTAAAAAATTCGGAATGAAAATTGGTTTAAGCTTCTGTTTTAAAAGTTTGAGATTTAAAAGGGTTCTAATTTTTGATTGCTTCAAATGAAAAAAATTTTCAGCTGGTAAGAAATCAGATTTTTTAATTTCAATTACCGAGAAAAATGTTTGCCAAACCGGGAAAAAGCTGGAAAAGGACCGGGAATTTTTTCCCTCGGTTAAAACGGCCACCCTGATATCAAAATTCGGATTACGATATCAAATTTGAACGTGAAATTCACTTTTGCTCGTTTACTCCCCATTTCCAAAATGAAAATATATCAGAATTTTACTTCTAAAATCCTTTTAAAAGAAAATAATCTGGAATGAACATATTTAGTGATAAAAGACGAGATATAAAACTTCTGCTTTGAAAGAGAAAAATTATGAGCATCTGCTTCTGACGTTAATGTACGATTAAGAACAATGTGAATAGCTGCACAACTTTAAGAACGTTCTTCAGATATGTATCAGAGAATCAGAATGCTGACTTCCAAAATATCTTTTTTCTCTTTTTTCTTATCTTTTTACGTTCTGCATTTTACGTTTTTGTGATAATGTCACATGTATAATAATGTGCGCATATATATATATATACACAATATTACAATAAAAATAGGTATATTAGCGCAATTGGGAATCACTGAGCCAGCATGTGGCTCATGAATAAATAAGTAGTATAAAATGCGCCTCTAGAACTTAATAGGAAACCTAGATAAATTATAATAAGTGGTTTAATTGTGCACGTGGAATTCTCCTACGCAGATTAGACGTTCTGTCAATGAGTAACATTTTACTGCTTCAGCTGATAGGATAATAAATTTTGGACTTAAATTTGAATACCTTTAAGTTTGAAAACTTAAAATTCTGATTCATAAAATCTAACTTGCCGACACAGAGAAAAATGTATATTATACCGTTTATGATATTAGATTTAAAATTTTGGGACAGCTATATCTATACTATACATATTAAGCCTTACAATATAGATGTTAATTTTTTTAATCCTGTATTATAAAGCTTAATGTCTTGAATTCTCGGCCAAATATCTATAGATTTCTGTCCCAAAGTTGGAAATCGAATATCATAAACTGTATGATCCATTTTTTTCGGCGCTTAAATACAAAAGTTTAGAGAATGGAACATATCAAGTAATCTGCTTTGAAAATAATCCACAATTCAAAGTATTTGATTTGAACAAACCCCAAAAATTACCCTGAATTATAGTATCCCCTTGTGCAGTCCTCTCCAGCTCAAAGAATCAACCCTAAATGTAAAAACCTCTTGTCAAGCTCTTATCAGCCCTAAAAATCACCCCTAAATGTAAAATCCCCTTGACCAGCTCTCCCCAGCCCCATAAAGTAACAAATCCTCCTGTCCATCTCTTCTCAGCCCAAAAATAAACCTTAAGTGTAAAATACTCCTGTCCAAATCTCTCCAGCCAAAAAATTACCTCTGTCCAGATCTCTCCAGCCAAAAAATTACCTCTGTCCAGCTCTTTTCAGCCCCAAAAATCACCCCCAAGTGTCAAAATCCCCTTGCCCAGCTCTCCCCATCATAAAGAATCACCCGCTGAGTGTCAAATCTCCCTATGTAGCTCTTCCCAAACTAAAAAATAACCCCTAAGTGTTAAATCCTTCTGTTCAGCTCTCCCCTGCCCCAAAAATCAACCCTAAGTGTAAAATTCCAATTTCCAGCTCTCTTCAGCCCCAAAAATCACCCGTAAGTGTCAAATACCCTTTCCTAGCTTTCCCCATCCACAAAAATTACCCCTGAGTGTTAAATTCTCCTTGTGTAACTCTTCCCAGCCCCAAAGTAACCCGTAAGTGTAAAATCTCCCTGCCCAGTTCTCCCCAGCAAAAAAATCACCTCTGTCCAGTTCTTCCCAGCCTCAAAAATCACCCCTAAGTGTACAATTCCTTTGTCCGGCTTTCTAACAGACGACTTGTTTTGTAATGATAAAAACAATTTAAAGCCTTCGTGCTGCCCCTAAAAATTTGCCGCGCCAAGTCATGGCCTTTTTGGTCCCTGCACTGGTTTAAATACAGTACCGCGTAAATAACATATTTGTATGGTGTATACGTTTTATAAGTTAATTTGAGCCTTGAAAATGTACTTTTCAATTTTAATCGAATTTTTTTGTTTTTAACTTTTTTTTCGTAGTCAAGCCGTCGCAAAATTATAAGCATTTTTGTTAATTGGACCATTTATATGGTTACGGGGATATGCAATTCTTTTTTTAAGACTGCAATTGAAAAAAATATATTTTAACTAATGTTGACTACTTCAATTCTAATATGCTATGTTTCTTGAACTGAACAAATAAAATTTTGTACTATTCTGTATTTCAAAGTGCTGCAGACCTAGATCTGTTCCATATATGATTACTATTATTATTGGACACATTATTTAGATAACTTACGTTTCTCATAAATCTGAAGTTTGCAGAGTTTTTACGGTGAAAAAAATGAAAGCATTATCCAACCACGAACATGGGTTTCGTTTCACGACAACAATAATTTCGAGATATTAATCGAAAATGGCGCCATTTATTTTTGAATAATTATTGGATTCCTGTACGATTTACAGACAAATTTACAAAATTCCTACAGGATTTACAGCTACTCACTAAAATTCCTAGATTTTTTTCCTCCATGAGGGAATAGGAAATGATAAATTGAGTTTGAAAAGTTTGAAGGGACATTTTGAGCCGAAAGGCTCCTATGTTCAATAAATCACAAATGAAAGTGGCACGCACGTCCGGTGTCTGTAAATTGTTGAAATGAATAACGAAATGGAAAGAAATGAAACTGAAACGAGGCTGAACAATCGCTTCTCATTATTCTCATTCTCGTGTTGTTGCTTGTTGGGAGAGAATTTAGTTTAGTTTTCTCTTTAGGATGGAAGAGACGCCGCGCCGCCGACGCGACGCGGCCGACGGTTGCTTGGCAACGAGTAGCGCGATACGAGGTCAGGCGCCTGGGCGCGGGCCCGTCGTCCGTTGAGGTCAGAGCCCCTCTCACAAAGGGCCCCACCCTGCTGCCGCTGATGCTTCCCTACCCATTCCCTACCCTCAAGCTCTTCGTAAAGTACATACAGGGTGTCTCGTCAGGAGTGCGAGTGACACCTGCTGTGGCTCCCAACAGCTTCCACTTTCCAGTCTCAGTTTACCTTTACCGCTTTTCTCCTCTTCCAATGCGGCCCCCTCTGCCCCTTTCTCCTCACCACTCGTTCGTTCGTTCGTTCGTTCGTTGTTATATGATGGACATACGTCAACCAAGCCTCGGTTGCCCCAGGTCTAGGACGCTGCAAAAACATCCGCAAATTCTCACTTCGCAATATATTCAAGAGACTCTACCACTATATTCATAACAAAGTCCAAATTCTAGGTGTTGAAATTCGCTTCCCAGAAATTTCAGCAGTTCATTCTGAAATTTAAAAGGAAGTTAATATCAATTCCAGACAAGATTCATTGACAGAATTGAAAAGAATCAATCAGAATGGGGTTGTTAAATGAATTTTAGATAATACATTTTTTAAATACTGCATAAAATTCTAAAAATTTTAATACATTTAAAAATTTTGTTTGAATACTTTACTTCTAAGAAAAAAAATGTTTGAAGAAAGTATCGAAACCCCTATTCAAACAACTCTGTGACCATGAAACGTCACATCCTGCAAAACGCTGAACCAATCAGAATAATGGTATGCAGTGGCTCCATTGACTAACGAAGTATCCAGCTGACAGGTGGCGAAAAAATGTGTGACCTTCCATATGTCGACTTTTAACACATTGGCGCTGCCACACTTTACAAATACTGGTTTTAGTGAAATTCCTAAGAATTTTGAACACTTTTCGGACCTTTCTTTATACTCTTTAAACACTTTTTAAATAATAAACATGAAAATCACTAGCGACCATATTAATTCCCCCATCAACTGCGCTAATGAGACAGAATATATGTTTACTTCCGACGCTGGCCCAATCAGAATGCTGCATATTCCCGCAAAAAATTTTAAAAGTATACTTTTTAAACATTGGGAAAAATTTTTTTTACTGTGAATTTTACGAATTTTTAGAAGAAGAATCTATGTAATCATTCTAATCACTTGAAATATTACAAATTTCGTATCACATGATATAATGCAATTTAAAATAAGTTTGATTTCAACACTTTTTTTCTCAGAAGAAGACTTGAAAAATTAAAAGCGTTAAAACTTGAAATTTTGTGATGAAAACGTTTTCAGTTGATCAACTGTAAACAAAAATTAATTAATTGATTTTTAAATTCAATTGTAGTTCCAGTAATAAAAATTGTACAATAATTAATTTTACAAGATGATTCTGAATCTTTTCAAAATTAAGCAATTCACAAATTTCAATATTAAAAATGGAATAGTTAAAATGGTTAAATTTTCAACTAAAGTAATGAATATTCAAGCAGTTACAATTTTGACCAAAAAGTAAATAAATTTCTACCAAAACAGATGAATTTTTAAACAAAAAAGACTCAACTTCAACCAAATAGTTGAATTATCAACTAAAAAGGATAAATTTCAACCAATAATGGAATAGTTAAATTTTCCGTTTAAAAATTGCATTTCAAACCCAGAAAAAAACGAATTTTCCACAAAATAAATGAATTAATTTTCAACCAAACAATTGCATTTTTAACCAAAAAGGTGACATTTCTACCAAAAGAGATTAATTTTCAGGATTTTGCCGATATTATAAAATATCCGACACTGTAAAATTGCCGACCATAAAGGGAGATTCACGAAATATCAAGTTCCTGAATCTGAAAAATTAAGAAATTGTTAAATAATAAGATAAAAATAATGAATATTTGGATTTGATGAACATATTTGTTATTTATTTATTGTTATAACAATTTTTTAGTTGTTTAGATACGGAACATTTATATTTCGGAAATTTTCCTGTATCAGCAGTTTTGTAGTGTCAGATATTTTATAATGTCGGCTATTTTATTTTTCGGGAATTTTTCAGTCGTTTTGCTAAATTCAAACTTCAAACGTTACAATTTAAATTGTTCCATTACATTTTTTTTAATTTGTAAGTACAAGTGTTGAATTTTAATGAATAAATAACAATTGAACTATCAATAATTTGGTACGACTTAAAATTTAACTTTTTATTTAAAGAGTGTTGTGTTAAAAAAATTTAATCATTCAGTTTTTAACCTTTTTAACTTAAAATGGATTATAATAAAATAATTGAAAGCATCTTTCAACCAGAAATCTTTAAACTGTTCAATTAGTAAAAGTAAGAAATGTCAAATTTTTCAGTTTAAGTCTGATTTAAAACAGCTCAATTGAAAAATATCAAAAGCTTTTGTTTTATACGTGTAAGTTATTAAACGTTTGATTAAAAATTTCTGAAATTTTTACGTTTTAATTTCTAAACTTCAAAATTGAGCCGTTCTATGCAAGAACAACTCAATTCGTAAAAGTGCAGATGGAGAAAACGGCAAAAAATTAAAATTTAATCATTCCCATTGTTTTTTTTTATAAACAATTACTTCTTCATCTACTTCCCCCTCTCCTCACTTACCCATATAAGACTCCCCTTCCCCTATTTCCCCTCATTCCCCTTAACTTCCACCACTTCTCCTACACTCTCTACCCTCTTGTTCCCCATTTCTCCTAACTACCCTCTCCACATTTCCGATACGCCCCTTCCCCTCATTATCCCCTCCCTTTCTTTCCCCTCACCACCTCTACTCCCTCCCCTTATTTTGCATCGCTTCCCCTCCCATAATTTTCCCTAATTTGCATCCGCTCATTTCCTAATTTTCCTCCCTTCATTTCTCCTCACTTCCCATCTTCCCCTTCTTGAAAAAAGTACGACGGACAGACACCCGACCGAAACTATGAGGATTTCTGCCCGAGACTACGAAACTCGAAAAATTAACAAACCTATTCTAATTTTCAAACTTAAATTTAGTTTAACTCTTTAAAAAAATCCCTCACACTGTTCTATTTTTCAACATCTCATAATTTTACAAATGCGACAATTTCATAAATCTGAGCCACAATTGGATCCAGCCAGCATTTCAAAACTTGAACTAAAAATACTGCGGTAACTAAAAATAAAAATGTAATATTGTCTGAAAATTGTCTGCTGATTTTTGCAATGCAAGAAATGAAGGTTTCAATTTTCGAAATGTACAGGCTGTGCACGAGTCACACGTCTTACGGAATGAAATATCTGAACTGCTTTGTGCCAAGAGACTGTAGGGCAATAATTTAAGTGCTTTGCGTTTCTTTCTATCGTTTCTTGCTATCTCTCTCAGCAGTGAATTGGCGGAATAAATTGGCATGTACACATAAACGAACTTAAATCAAAATGTAAGTCCAACAGTAACACAGGTACATTTTCTTGTCGGATCTCTCGTAATATCACTTTTCGGCATTTAGCCAAAGAGTCTATGTTCATTTTTAAGTGCTTTCGTCAATTCACCACTCAAATCGAGTGAAGAGAAATTCATTAATCGCTCTTGGATTTTGTGGATAAACCACTTTGTTTTAAATTTGTATCAATGCTGAAAGTTGGATAGAGTGGGGTGATTTTTCTGCCTTTTCGACTTTTTTCAAAAATTGCGACTATAATTGAATTTTTTCCCCTTTTCTGAGAAGTCAACAATTTCTAATTTCCTGAATAATTGGACATTTTCCCTGTTTTCGAGAAACTTCCGCTTTTTCTCGTTTTTTCGCTGACCCCAATAAGACAGTCTAACTAAATATGGTTTAAAGTTAATTCTTTTTTATTGAAAATGTAACTGTCTTCTGAAAAACACATCGTTTAGCATGAACATTCAAGTATTTGTTTAAAAATTAATCTTTTTTCGTTGAAAACTATCTATTTCTTGAAAGATCAACTTTTCTAAAAAAAAATTCGTCTTTTGAGTTTAAAAATTTAACTATTTGTTTGAAATGAAACTGTTTTTAGTTGAGATTTCATCTCTTTTATTTAAAAATTCGATCATTTGGTTGAAAATTTAATTATTTTGAAGATTCATCATTTCAGTTGAAAATTCATCTATTTGGTTGCAATTTTTTTAACGCAATTTTTACTCTGAGAATTGAACTATTCCAGTTGAATATTCATCGTTTTAGTTGAAAATTCATCTCTTTGGTAGAAATTTCAACTATTTTATTGAAAATTGATCTTTTAAAATTGAAAATTCCACTACTTGGTTAAAAGTTGAACTGCTTTGTATTTTTTTTTTCTCGAAAATTTAACTATTTCGATTAGTTACCAGGAATCTGTTATTACTATTTTGTTGAAAATTTGTGTTTTTTTTTGTTTTAAATTATTTATAATTTTCCATTTTTTGTTGCATATTGATACTTTTTGTTTAAAATTCATTTTTTTGTAGAAAATTAGTCTTTTTTGTTAGAAGTGTCCACCTTTTTCTCAAAAACGCAACCGTTTTATTCAAAATTAAAATGTTTTGTTGAACATTCATATTTTCTGGTTGAAAATTCAGCTGTTTGTTCTGAAAAATTGTCATTTATCTTGAAAGCTCAACAATTTGGATTAACTAATTTTTTTCCTCCTTAATTGAAGAATATTTGTTGAAAATTATTCTTACTGGTTGGAAAATTTATTATTTTTGTTGAAAACTCATGTTTTTGATTGAAAATTAAACTATTTTGTTGAAAATTCGTCTTTTTTTATGTTTTTTTTTAATATAAATTTTTTTTACCAAAAACTTAACTTATCCATTTTTTGGTTGAAAATGTATTCTTTTTTTTTAGTTAAAAATTTAACTGTTTGTTTTAAAACCCATGTATTTTGTGGAAATTTGTCTGTTTGGTAGAAAATTAAACTTCTTGGATAGAAGTTCGCCTTCTTGGGTTTGAAAACCATCTCTTTTTTAGTAGAAATTTCATATTTTTGTTTGAAATATATTCAACTATTTGGTTAAAAATTAAACTATTTTCTTGAAAATTCGTTTTTTGTTGTTGAAATATCAGCTTATAACATTTCTAGTTGAAAATGTATCTTTGTAGGTAATAAATTCAAACATTCGGTTGAAAGTAGAACCATTTCGTTAAAAAGTCATCTTTTTCGCTGAAAATTTCATTATTTTGTTAAAAATTTGTCCTTTTTTGATTGAAAATTAATATTCTGTGGTAGTAAAGTAATCTTTTTTGTCCCAGTAAACAAATAAATGTGAAATTTTTACATTTTAATCTGAAATTGTTTTATTCTGTTTATAAAAGATTCTTTGTTCAAAATGTTACAAGATTAAAATGCTGATCTTTGAATACTAATGGTCCGGGAGAATAACAGATTTGTCGCAGGGAAAAATCAGGGAAAATGCAAGGAATTTTGAAAATTAAGTTTTTCGACGTGCCTGTAAAATATAAAAGAAAAATTAGATTTGATTCAGATTTAAATTCAGATATTATTTTTTAGAAAGTGACTCGCAAGTCTAAAAATATGATTAGGAGTGAGTTAATTAATTATCTTTAAATTTTGTGGTATAGGAATGAAATGTGTGCAATACAAATTTGAAATTATATTTTCTGGATTCACGATCATAATTTACGTTTCGATATTTCGCAATTATGGTAATTTGCACCTTTCACGGGGATTTAAAAAATAAAATTTGCAATAGATTCTTCATGAGATAATTAAATACTTTTATAATAGATGTAAGAAAATCTAGAAGTTCCCAGTATTAACCGGTTATTCCTAGAAAATAAAATGTTCTTGCTCGGTGATTAAAGAACCAGCCACGCAGACTTCATTTGCAGGAAAGCCACGAAGCGATTGGGAGGCGTGATGGCACTAATCTCTTATAGAGTGGAATTTGTGTCCATTACTTTCAATTTAGTGAAACATGCCAATATCAGGTCTGCGCTTTATAAAATCAGTTCAAAACACGAAATAAAAATATTTAAGTGAAATATTGACAAAATTATACTTAATTTTATAGTTTTTTTTCAATTGAGTATAGAAACAACTATTCTTAAATTGCTCTTTTTTAATTTTAACCTCTTCAATAATTATGATGAAAATAACGTAAACCAAAATGAAGACAGAACAAACTTTGAAATTCGCGCCTAAATATTTCAGACATTTCGTACAAAAAAAGGCCTTTTTACCGTTTTATCTAGGTAGATCAGGTTTTTTGTCGTTGCTGAAACGGTTCATTTAGTGGTCCTGCGAAACCGCTTCTTTAACATAATTTTTTCATTTAATCAAATATAACTTCAAATTGAAGAAAATAATTTTAAATCAAAGACAATTTTTCATTGGATGAAAGAATCGTGTCTTTAAAAGAAAAATATTCCACTGAATCGAAAGAAATTTCTTTGAATCAAAGAAATTTTTCTTCAACTATAAGCCAAGATATATTTTTCCTTCAATCAAAGAATCTTTTTGCTGAGTGTAATGGTCTTGATTCAAATTTCAAGTTTGCTAGAAATGACTTCTACGCGCCCCGGAAATATTTTTGAAAACTGTTCCAAAAATCGTGCCGAGTTATGATCTTTCAAAGTAACCAGATTTTTTGTTTGTTAGAAGTGTCTGGAGAATCAAATTCTGAAGTTTGCATCTATACTTTGGAACCTGTTAATTTTACACACAAGAAACTACCATTTGCCTGGGCTAAAACTGCAAACCATCCGTGCACGTGGCTATCAGGTTTACGCGCGAAATTCAAATCCCTAATTTCTTCTCTTTTCTAGTAAATTAAAGATAGAGAATTCACATATCTTCTATATAGTTTAAAAAGTACAAAAGTCCGCCCCAAAATTAAGTTGGAAATTTCGCGTTTGCTGGCATGAGTTTTGTGGGCGTGGGAAATCGAAGATACATATTTCTAGGGTAGAAGCGAGAGTGGAAGCTATTTATTTCTGAATATGCGTACAACTACGTGCGGAAGAAGAAGAACGGAAGGACCGGAATAGAATATTTTTCATTGAAACCTTAAGCACGTATCGCGCGAATCGCGATCAAGTGGTTATAATATAAAAGTGTTCTTGATGACGTCTTGGGCTTGGTCTCGCGTCTCGGACTCGGACCAATGCGAAAACTTTTGAATAATTTTTGACGTCGTTGGACAAGAGAAAACGGGACAGAGTCGTAGAAAACGGTGCGTTTGTGAGGTGGCCCAAAAACAGGTGGTGATCCACGAAACCGACGCAAATAATTTCGCTTGGCTTCCAAAAAATGGTTGTATTCGATGACGCTTTCGAATTGGCGTCGTAGCACTGACGTCTTTTGTGACGTGTTGACCGACTTTTCAAGAAAATTGCGTGTCCTATAAATCTCTAAACAGTGGAATACCCAAGAATTTGGTCTGATTTTAAATAAAATTTGTCCGAATTTAAAACTCAGTTCACGTAATGAGGTCCTAAAAAAAACGTAATAAATGACGGATTCTTTGGAAATGTTCCTTCCAAGCCTCGTACTCACGACACCATTGTCGTTATTTGACACTTTTTTTTTAACGATGCAACTATCTTATTAAGGTCATTGTTACAATGATTGGCCATTTAAGGAATTTTTCTCGTTTAGCAATTCCTTAAAACACTATATGCGTTAAACGAAAATCTTACACACAGGTCACAAAACACAATGATTGGACACGACGACATTGTGATTAGCATATAGGCCAATGATCGTATTATTGGCCACTGGAATGTGGCGAAATATATTCATTTTATAGGATCTCTAAGGATCTGAAAATTTTAATAATTTAAATGGGTTTGAAGGATTCTAGGATATTTTACAAGATTCCAAAATATTTAAAGATTTCAAGAATTAAAAAACTTCAAGGGGTTTTAAAGTGTTATCAACAATGTGAAAAGAAAAGATTTCACAGATTTCAATGGATTTTGCGGATTTTTAAAGAATTTATAGAGGACTTCAGAGAGTAAATTAAATACGAGATTAAATACAATGAAATTTTAATTTACTTCTAGGGAGGGATTTAAGAGATTTGTATGGATTTTATGGGATTTTGTGGGATTTTGTGGGGTCTCAGAGGATTTCAAAGATGTAAACATTATTAAAGGAATTTTAAAAGATGTTCAAGATTTCAAGATGTTTTACGGGATTTAAAAAGATTTTTGGGGATTTCACAAGATTTAATCGGTTTGAAAAATGTCAAAGGATTTTAATGAATGTAGTGTATTTAACATTATCCTGAGGAATTTAATGAGTTTTTATATAATTTCTTAGGACTATAAAGAAGTTTAATAGATTAACAAATTTTTAAGAAATTTCAAATTTCATAAGATTATAAGAAACGTCTATAGATATATACTTCTATATACTTCTATAATCAAATTTTCAACTAAAGAAATAAATTTTCAACCAAGAATATTAAGTTTCTACCAAAAAGGACGAAATTTCATTTAAACAAGATAAATTTTCAACCAAAAATAAAAATAGGAAAAATAGAATATCAGAAAAAAAGTTAATTCTTAACCATAAAAAAATAATTTTAAAGAAAATGGTTAAATTTTCAAACAATATAATGTAGTTCCAACCAAAAAGATGAATTTTTAACCAAGAAAATTAATATTCTACCACAAAAGACGAATTTTCAATCAAATAGTTTAAACAACTAAAATAACGAATCTTCAACAAAAAAATGAATTTTCTACCAAACAGTTGAATTTAAAAAAAATGAATTTTCAACCAAGATTAATTTTCTATAAAAAAAGACGAATTTTCAACAAAACAGGTTAATTTGTAACCAAAGAAATTAATTTTCAACAAAGTAGTAAAATTTTCAGCGAAAAAAGGGTTTGAATTAAAATGAGGAATCATCAACCAAAAAAAAAATGAATTTTTAATAAAGTAGTTCCACTTTCCAAAGAAGACGAATTTTCTACAAAATAGTTGACAAGCCTTGACTAAAAGAGATTAGTGTTCAAACAAGCAGTTGTATTTTTAGTCAAAAAAGATTTTTCAGTCAATAAAGAAAAAAAAAGATTTCATCCATAGTGAGAAATTAATGCCAAAAACACGAATTCTCTGAAAAACATTTGAATTTTCAAACCGTAAATATGAATTTTCCAAATAGTTTAATTTTCAAAGAAAACTTTTTCGAGGTCAACATTTTTATGTCACTAATTGAGCACAATCAGTATAGTGTGTTAATTATTTTAAATACGTTTCAGAACTTCCAATTTGTTTAGGCAATTCGATGTTTTCCTTTCTTTTTATATATCAATTCAGAAAATCAAACTAGGGTGACCAGACTTTCTGATTTATCAGGACATGTCCTGATAAATCAGGAAGTCTGGTCACCCTAGTTTTACGTCAGAACATTTTGATGCCCATTTTAGACTCAAAATAAATTATATTTTTTTCTGTGTGTGATCCCTGAAAATTGCACAATTTCGAAAAGCTTGAGTTTTGAAAATCAGAATTGCTTTTCGCAGTTCAGTTATCTCGTTATCTGTGCTTATTTGTCCTGACTGATGTTGGTTCAGTTGCAGCTGCGACCAGTTTCACCCTGTCTGTGTAGGCTGGCAGGAAATGCCTCCTTCTTTTTCTTTATCCCTCTCTCCAATCATTTTTGTCTTTTAGTTGTTAATACATGCAAATATGCACATGTACAATGTACATTGTACATTCTATCTACTGGCATTCACATATGTGCGCTAATCATTTTTTTGCGTGGAAACTCATCACCCTGGTCCAAGCATTGTGCACGCACTGCTGACCTGGCAGCACGTGTCTTATCTGTTAAGTGTGTGGACATATGTACATAATTGTGTAAGTACATTGTACATACAGAGACGTAAAAAAGGTTTGCATATTCACTTGGCTTTCTTTTGACCATTTTGAAGTACATTCTATAAATGTCAATTCTTCGCCTCCAGAGTATTATTTTGAACATATTTTTGTCCACTTGTATCTGTTTCGTTTCATTCTAGCCATTTTATTCAATTTAGTTCATGGACTAAATTGATTTCCAAATTACAAATTAATTTCAAATTATATTCCATTAGCTAATATTGAAAAATTGAAAATGAGAGATGTAGTAGTCTCTGATGTCTTGTGATCAGAATCAAGAAAATTGTCAAGTCATTTCTAGCGAGGATAGCACTCGGATGGGTGACCATTTGTGACGTACAAGAGAAAGCACTGATTGTAATTGAATTCATACAGTGATTCCAAGCCCACCTTAATAAAATAAAATTTTCACAGGCCCATATCCAATGAAGTGGAGTAGTAGTAGTAGGGGTTTAAAAGAAAACATAATATAATAGGGTTTTAACCGAAATGCTACGGAACTTGAATGGACCAGTCTAACAAGACATTAATAATAAGAGCCTCGGTGGCGCCGAGGTTCTGGTGGTTCGGATCCCACCTTAAGCTATATGTCCCGACATCATGAACTTGGCTGCAACCCAGTCCGTGGAATATCGGGTAAAAACCAAGCCTTACCTTATATATCGAATTAGGTATACTGTTATTATCAGTTCACTTGATTCTATTAAAAAAAATTCTTTCGTGACTGATGATATATACCGTGACAGCCCCGTGCAGACTATTCAAAAAATCTAACTCTAACAAAAATGCCTTCGACATATTGGGCTGTAACCATTTTAAGCCTGAGAGAAATAACATGATAGTAATAATAATAATAATAAGTGGAAAAATGATTTATAGTTTTTTGATAGTTAATTTATAAAATTAAATTTATGTATAATCTTTCGAAATATATATTTTTAAAAGCATTATAACAAGTGTTTTGCGATGGATTAAATATAATGTTCAGTGTATAAATAAACTATCCTCCCAAAGGGGTCGTCCACATATTACGTAACTCTTTTAGGGGAGTTCGGGAAATGTTATACTCAACATTTTTCTTTTATGTAATAATTTTTTTTTTAAATACTATAAGAGGGTACAGTGAGGATTGCAATTTTTTTACTTTGAAATTTGAGGTATCTAATCAGGATAACCTGTGATTTAAAATAATATATTGCGTGACGAGGGAAATCGTCGGCTCGGCCCAAGTCATTCATGCAATTTTTCATCATATCGATAATCTAAAATTCGACTTGAGATGCCTGTGGAGCGGGTCGACAGTCGAATTTTCAACCCTAGGGAAGAAAGTGGCAGATCAATTTAAAAAAATAGATATCACTTTTGGCCAGCAAAGAGGGATCGACAGTTTTTACATCTTGAGAAATTAATAAAAATTGCTTTGGGTTCAAAAATTATTGCGAATTTTTTACGTAAACCTCGATACGATTTTCGATAACATATAATAATATAAAATTATATTTTAGAAAAAATCATTTTTGCTCAATTCAGCATTCTTGAAAATACTAACAAAAACGATTTTTTTTTGTATTTGGTTAATGGGATACTTTCTTATTTACAATAAAAAAAAAGTATTTTTCATAAAATTAGTCCTTTACGAATGGTAGAAACAAACCATTATTTTTTTTTATCCTGATTAATTTGTAGAGAATCCTTCAAGGTATAAAATTAGCCCTGCAAAATTAGGAATAAATAATAATTGCAACTTTTATTTAAAAAGAAAGCAAAAACATAAAACTCTTTCTAAATTTCATCTTCAGTTCTCTTCTAAATATAGTTACAATTAACAATGGGAATATCTTCCTGGATTCTATAAATAATTTGGAACAATACTAATTTGTTAACTTGAGATGACTAGTTCACCGTCTTTAAAATTAATCTATTTTGTTGAAAATGCAATATTTTTACTTGAAATTTTAGGAATGGAAAGCGTTTCAGATTTAAAAATTCGTCGTTTTGGGTTAAAAATTCAACTATTTTGATAGAAAGTAAACTTTTTAGTTGTAAATTGAACTGCTTTGTAGAAAATTCGTCTTTTTGGTACGAAAATTCAACCATTTGATAGTAATTTTGTTTCTTCCTTGGTTGAAAATTGATTTAATGGTATTCTTTGAATGGGCTAATGGATTAAAGAATGTGAACTTTTTCTATTTCAGTTTTATATTAATTGTTCAAACAATTTATAATTGTTCAAATGCAACTTTTGAGAAGAATAGGCTAAAATATTGCAGTTTTTTCTCATTTTTCAACAATTAAGTTCCACTAATTTCTCCTAATTCTCGCTTTTGTCAACTTTCTCCTTATTGTTAATTTTTGCATATTTATTTAAACAATTAGCAGCTTGTTGAAAAAGGTAAATTTGGGACAAACCAATGAAAGCTTGTTGATATATTTTCAAGAAAATACGACGATTCTCTAGCTTTTTTCTATTATAAGTTGCGTTAAAAAAATTATACATTATTTAAACAATAATTCTATGAACAATAAATTGTATAAATAATTAGAAGTATATTAATAGATACATGAAATCTTCTAACTTACACTGAAAAATTGGATACACTCTACTCCCGATATAAGACCCCCGGTTTACGATATTCCTGGAACTGCTAGCCTCTGCAGTTTCGCGATGAGAGGAGCCGCGGGGACGAAAGAGAGACAGTGCTCAGTCAAGCGTGACAAACAACCCGAAGGACCGCACTCTTAGCGCGTTAGTTGCATCAGATTGCGCCATGCGTCGAAATCCAACCGAAATCATTCACTTGTCACTGCCTGTTTACCTTTGGATTCTCCCGATGTAGGGTCAAGGTCAAGGCAAGCCATTAACTCAGAGAAAAAATGATCTTAAAACAAAAGTGTCCCCTCTTGGCAGTTTTATTTTGAAACATGTGAAAATCTTTTTTATACAAACAGAATTTTTTGGCTACAAGATTTGGTGAAGTTTGTCGCAAGTGGATCATTTTTGCTGCAAAAAGATTCTGTTTGAGACAAATGAAAGTCTTATATCGGGAGTTGAGTTTATTTTCTCCTGGGAAACTTTAGTTAACGTTAACTGATTCTAAAAACTCCTTTTGTGAACCTAACAAAATAGAGGGGCCGTAAAAATATTCAAAAATTTACTTTTTTGTGTCACCCTAATGTGTATCCAGTTAAAAGCAGTAGAAGTCAATGAATGTAAAAAAATGCATAAAAAACGAAATAAATATTAAATATTTCAAATATAAATTCACCGTTATCTAATAATAAACTTAAGTTTTATATTCCGTTCAAGTCTGTAATTAAATTGCGTTAAGAAAAAAAAATTTAATTGAAAATCTCGTTTTAGAACGAGTTTTAGAATCTTATGTTCAAGCCTACTTAACTTGCAAAACTGAATGGAGTATTAAAATGCATCTTGCGCGCGAAAAATGGACTTTGCGGTTTTCTGTCAGTGACATATACGATATCGCGTAGTTCGAAGTATTATCTATGAGAAACTAGTTCTGACGTTAATTTGATATCCTTTTTACGATAGTTATGTACGTATATTTCTAATTAGACGCGAAACGATTAAATGTCAGTTTACCGAAGTTGTTCATATTTAAATATAATGGTCCTTGAAGTAAAACGTATGTATCTTTTAGTAAATTATATGAATATTCTCAATCAGCTGCTTACTGCGTGATTTTATATTATGTAATTTTTTATATATTCAGTATTATTTATGCTTTTACATTATCCTCAGGCAGTTTAACTGTTACTCATTTCAGCCTGAATCTTTGAAAGGTCTCTATTCAAACTTTAAGCAATTTTTATAAATTACTAGGAAAAAATATTTGTTTTTTTTTTGTCTCGCGTAATTTTCAAATAAAATATAAAATTAATGTTGATACAAAATGTTTACCGCAAACTAGCATCATTAAAAGCGCGACGCGCACGCGTAGTTTTTCGGTGTGAGGGGAAAAATACTTTTTAATACAAAATAAAAATTTCGAATAACTATTTATTTTCTAGGTTTATTTGCTTGTTTATTTTAAGGCTATATACGTATAATTTATCTAAAGTTCTTGACAAAATTCAAAAAGATTTTTTTAAATTTCAGATGTCAAATCAAAATCTCCATAAAAAAGGTAATCTTCGAACAAAAAATATTTTTTATTTTAAATTCAAAACAGTAGAAATCAGCAAAAAAAGACGATTTGTCAACCAATAGTATTTTTAACCAAAAAAGATTCAATATTTTCAATATGGTTGATATTTCAATCCAAAAAAGGTTTTAATTTTAATCCGAACAAGTGCAATTTTGAAGTTGAAAAAAAGATGAAATTTCTATCAAAAGAGGTGAATTTTCAAACCAGAAAGACAAAGTTAAAAAAAAATGGTTGAATTTTCAAAATTTAAATGTACAAAATTGTGAATTTAAGAACTCTGAATGATAATATGGAGAATAATGATAATCAAAAAAATGAAAACCGCTAAAATGACCTACAATTATACAGAAACAAATTATTTACTCTGAAATCTAGGGATTTGTAATAAAAATACTGATTTGCGGTGTAAAAACTCCAACATAGCCTAAAATTGTTAAAAGTTGTGAATCTTCTTTAAAATGTTTTAAATAGAATTTTAAAAAAATACTATCAATATAAAACAACAATGTGACCTAAAATTGTTAAAAAAATTGTGTATCCTTTTTGAAATCGAATGATTTTTTAATAAAAATTTCAATTTTTGACGAAAAACACAACACAATCCGAAATTGTTCAAGCTTCTTAATTCTATTATTTTAAACAAAAGTCATTGGATTTAAATTTAATTATTTTGGTTTAAAAATACCAATTTTAGGTAAACCACACCGACATAACCTAAAGATGTTCAAAATATGTAAATATTACTTTGAATCTAATCATTTTTTTAAATACTAATGATTTTCAAGGAAAAACACTAACATAGCAGAAAAATGTTGAGAATTGTAAATTTTCTTTGACATCTGATAATTTTTGTTTAAAATAATCGATTTCATGTGAAAATATATTAATATAACCCGAAAATGTTTATAAATTTCAAATCTTGTCCGAACTATGATGATTTTTGTCTTAAAATATCAAGCTTTGGTGTAAAACTCTAACGTAACCTAAAATTCTTAAAAGATTTGGAATCTTTAACATCTAATGATTTTTGTTTAAAAATGTTAATTTCCGTTAAATAACGTTAACGTTAAAAAAGCCAAGAACGTGAATTTTTGAAAAGTTTGTAATCTTTGAAATCCGGCGTAAAACGGTAACATAACCTAAAATTGTAAAAATTGGGAATCTTGATGAAGATTTTTTAAAGGCTAATTTCCGATGAAGAAAACTAATACAACCTACAACTTAACTGCGCAAGTTCATGAAAGCTTCACTTCACAAAAACTTCACCAAGCAAAAATGTTTCTCAATTCACATAAGGTTTTCTATGCTTTTTAGTATTAAGGATTATTGCAAACAATTTTAGATGAGAAACATAAACGTGACTAATAAAATAAAAAAGTAGTTGAAGTCATAATTATTCTTTTGATGTACGTAGTTATTTTCATATTTGTATTTTTTCTTCCGTTTTTAGCAAAAGTCTTTATTTTCATTCAATTTTAATTTACAAAAGCTCATCTCTATTCCGTGAAAGGTTCTTTAAATTTCTATTTGTCGCGTTTTTATTCAATATTATTTAGCAAATTGTTTAGTTCCAAAAAGGACTTAACTAAAAATCATGGTACGTATTATTTTTAATGAGTTGTAGATTTAATTTAAAAAATTTTTAATTTAAGATTTTAAGTAACTTGAATTAATAAAGCGAATGAAAACAATGATCGTCACCCCACTTTTGTATAGGATCCTAAAATAAATTTCTTTTATTAATTTTAATTTTGTTATTATACTAATCCTGAATTGCCTGGACTCTTCGTTATGTCTTATTTTCTAATTAAATTTGAATGATTATTTTAGAAAATAATATATTTGCATTTCTTTATTGTATAACAAATTAATACACGAAAAACGTAATTACTTCTGTTTTGAAACCAACCAAGATGCGTTAACCGACTTTCAAAACGCGAGCAGGAAATGCCTTATCGCGTCTGACACACATCAAACGGGTTTTCACGTCTTCCTCATCTTTATGTTTTCCTCGAATTTTAGTAAAAGAATATTTTTTATGCCAAAATAATCTTTAGATAAATATTTCCTGAAAATGTGAAATCTCCAGTTTTTTTATAATTTTAACAATATTTTTATTTTATTTTCGACGATAGACGGGAAATACCTGGACTTCGACTTATATGAAAAATCCCTTATAAATTTGACTTGAAATTCAAAAATAAGATACAAAAATTGAAGTTAATTCGCTCGATTAAAGAAGTTAATTTTCCAAATTTCGTAAGAAATTTTAAAACGAGGGATGAGGATTATTGGAAATGTAGAAGACATATTATCAAAGCTTGATTACTGATATCTACATGTTCAAGTTAATTTGTTCGATTACCGAAATTATTTCTACTAATTTCGTAAGGAATGGTGTCGCCTTTTTAGGCAATCTTAAAGCGAGTGACGATTATTGAAAAAGTGGAAAACATGTTATCAATGAATGTTTACTGATATCAAACGTAGATTCTTAAACTAAAAACAAGACGTCATAAATGATATACTAGATTATTTTCCACATATTCATACTTTGGTGGTTGTCTATTTTTCAGACTATATCGAACACAACAAGACTCATAGATTCTGATTTGGTAATTTGATCCGCTGCCGATCAACCTTTTCTTTCCAGCGATCGCTTACTAATATCGCATTACGATTTATCACACCTCGTCCTCGATTTCAGACCAGAAAACTATAAAAAGCTGTCTGGCTTTCGCACAACAGCTTTGTATTGTTTGCCTACTTTTTTCTCAATTAAAAAAAACTGCAAGAAAATAAATAACAGACATCACAACCCAAAATTCTTTTGAGTAAAATAAATATAAATAGGTAAAATATTGAATTCAGTATAAAAAGCTTAAGATTTCATTTCGAAATATATTGCATTTTCAACAAAATAGTTGAAATTTCATACAAAAATATTATTTTTCTACCAAAAGACATGAACTTTCAACGAAAGATTGAAAATATATTGCGTTTTCATTAAAACAGTGAAGTTTTCATGTTAAAAAGTAGAAAAGTTCAGAAAGCCTTTGATTTTTAAATAGAAAAGATTATTTTTTTACAAAAAATATACATTTCAATCAAAAAAGATGACCATTTAATCAAGAAAGAATAAATTTCTATCCAAATTCACGAATTTTCAAAAAGTCTAAAAAAGATTACTTTTCTACCACAAATGATGAATTTTCTATCTAAAAATACAAATTTTCTACCAGAATAGTTGCATTTTCAATGTTGAAAATGAACAATTTAACTGTTAAAATTTCAATTTTCAGCTGTTGATAATTTTGGAATGTTCAAAAGAAGAGTTAATAATTTCCAACGGAGAAAAATTGAAAAAAATGAAAATTGTATTTTCAGCAGTGTAATTTCCAACAGTTGAATTTCCAACACAAAAAGATAACTTTTTAACAAAATAGTTAGTTGAATTTTCAGTAAAATTATTGAATTTTTAAGAACATAGTTGAATTTTGAAATCACAAATACGAATTGTCTAGAAATAGAATAAAATAGTTGAATTTGAAGCCATAAAGACAAGTTTTTTAGAAGGTAGTTGAATAATCAATCAAAAAAGGTCATTTCCAACAAACAAAAAATGAATTCTCAACCAAGTAGTTTAATTTGGAAAAAAAATTAATTTTCAGCCAAACCGTTGAATTTTTAACAAAAAAATTAATTTTCAACCCAGAAAGATGAAATTTTATCCAAAAAGATGACTTTACCATAAATGATGAATTTTCTATTCAAAAAGTAGAATTTTCTATTAGAATAGTTGAATTTTCAACTGTTGACAATTGCAGAAAATTCGAAATTCCGTTGTTGAAAATTCAAATTTCAGTTTTCTTTAATTATCAACAAGAGAGATAGTAATTTCCAATGAAGAACAATTGAAGAAAATTTATCATTGAATTTTCAACATTTGAATTTTCAACATTTGAATTTTCAATACTAGAACTTTTTAACAAAATAGTTGAATTTTCAACAAAATTATTAAATTGTCAACAAAATAGTAGAATTTTTAACCGAAAAGAATTAACTTTCAATCAAAAATAGTTGACTCTTCTTATTGGGTTCCTCTTAATTCAGTTGCAATTCAAGCAAAAAAAGGGTAAGTTTCTTAAAACCAGAAAAAAAAGACGAGGAATTCTTAAAAAAAAGCGGAAAAGAGGGGAATGGGGGAAAGAGTGTTGGAAAAGTTCGAGATTAATAAATATTTTGTATTTACCTGAAGTTGGAATAAAGTATCATAAATCAGAGCCAAAATATTAAAAAATAAAATAATAAAATCAAAATACGGAAAATAAAAGAAATACTGATTTAAGTATAATTTTGTTAAGTATGACTTTATGCTGGAAAATTGTTGTCAGGCATATTATTACGTAATATTTGTGTCCAGTTAGTCATCTTCGAACTTGAAAGTATATGTACTTCCGTAATTCGTAAATCGTGAGGCGTGACCGTAAAAGAATTTTCTGTAATTGGAATATGACTGAGAATTTCAAAATTATATGTATGTCACGGAATTCCGCTATCGTGACAACACGTGTCTGCAGCAGGCTCATTTTATGCCAATTCGCTGAATTTGAGTAGTGGACTGAGGAAAAGTTTTTAAAAGATTGTAGAAAAACTATAAATATTACAATAAATTTTAATGTTTAATCAGTTAATATTTTTGAAGATTTAAATTTGAAACCATTCAGATTTGAAATTTTCATTTGAAATTTAAACGTTTGAATTTTAAATAGTGGACAATTAATTTAAATAAAAATAATTTAGAACTGATTTTGAAATTTTTTTATTTGAAATACATTTTTTATTTTTAGTTTAACAAGTTACAGAATTTATCTCTTTTAAGATAAAAATTTATGCTTTATTTTTATGTTTCATTGCAATAATTTTATATTCATTCTGTAAGCCTTTTAAGTTGATGAAATCAAAAACTCTAATTTTGAAACAATCAAAAATTTTAAGTTTGAAAGATTCCAAATTACAGGATTGAATGGTCCCAACCAAATTCGAAAAATTCAAAAGACATTCGCTGAATTTGAGAGGTGGACTGAGGAAAAGTGTTAAAAAACGATGGGAAAATGATAAATTTATCATTTTCCACGTCGGCTTAAAAAGCTTTCATTTTTGGAATCCATTAGTTTAAAAGTGTTAATTTTTAGATGTTTACAAAAGAAGGTTGCAATACTTTATTCTTTTAAATTTCAAATCAAAATTTTAAATCAGAATGGTTTCAAATTTAAATCTTCGGAAGGCAAGTTAAAAAAATGTACATATTCCGGATTTGAACACGCATACTAGCCTCAGTTTTAACTTTTTAGTCAACAAATATTTAAAAAGAATCCAAATCGGATATGATTGAGAGGTCACCTGTTTCAGTTTTGTTTCAGTTTATAATATTGCTGAATTGGGCAATTTTCGACAGTTTATAATATTACAGAATTGGAAAATTTCTGAATAATCAAATTCGCGACAGAGAATTGACGATTTATAAAATGTCCGATACTGTCAAATTCCTGAGACTAGAAAATTCCTGAATTTAAAAAGTTAGAAAAGTCGTTTTTAATTCATATTATTATTAATTTATTACAATTACAATAATGAAATATTTTGATCGAAGACATTTTTTAAATTTTTAATGTTCAATATATTTTTTTGAATTATTTTAAAGATTTTAAAGATTTTAAATAACGATAATTGGAAAAAATTTCAATGCAAGTTTTTTTTGTTTGACAATTTTCTGTTATGAATATCATTATTCGGCAATATTATAAACTGTTCGTGATTTTTATATTTCGGCAATTTTATAATTTCGGGAATTTTCTATTTCGAATATTTTCTTTTTCGGGAATTTTACAGCGTCGGAACATTTAATTTGCGGGATTTTTTAGGCGTCCCATAAATATAATAAGAATTATCCTCTTTTATATTATCATCATTAAAGATAATTTATTTAAAAAATTTTAAATTATTTTGAATTTTAATTTAATGTTATCATCCTTTCTTACTTGTTTCACATTTTCTATAAGGAGTTACTTTTTTATAATTTACTAATATTGTATTTTGTAATTGGCTCGCCGTGCTTAAAAGTCTTATAAAAAAATTTGAAACAAGTAAGGTAAAAGTATTATTTTCTTAAAGAATGAGTAAAAAAATTTGCATTCAATGATGTACAATGAATTTCAAGGCATAGAGAAAAAACAACAAAAAATCAATAAAAAAGTCAAAACTCAAGTGGGTAAAAAATTCAAAGTTTGCAAGATTCCCAATTTCGTCTTTAGAAGCTTTCAATCAAATTCAAAAAATGCAAAAGTTCAGACCTTTGAATTATTTTCCTAATTTCATTTATTCCTGAAAATTAAAATTAGTTTTTGTTTGAGAAAGCTAAAATTCAGGTATACAAAAACTTACGGATCTGTTAGAATGCATTTCAGTAATTGAAAGATTCCAATCGTTTCAAAGGAAAGTTTTAAGCATTGAAGTTTTTCAAACTTTTTTCTTTAAATTTAAAGTTTTTCAAACTTTTTTCTTTAAATTTAAAGTTTTTCAAACTTTTTTCTTTAAATTTAAAGTTTTTTAAATTGCAACTTATTAAAAATTTAATTTTAATTCCTGAAAATTTCAATTTTTAATATATTTAAAAGCATTAAAATTTAATAAAAGCATGGAATGAAATTAATCGAAAAGTAGAATAAAGCTGACCTTATTTTTCTTTCATAAATTCGACTTTTATTCACTTTTAAACAAATTCGCTGCATGCCTCTGGCCTTAGATTTAAAAAAAATTCATAGTCGTGAGAATGAATAGGTCCCGGGAAATTCAACTGATGTAATTTGGCCTGGATAAAAAAAGGTCAATTGACGTAATTAGGTAAGCAGAGTAGTCACATGTGTGGGAGAATTTTAATACTTTTTTTGTTTATTCTTCAAATTAAATATTTGGTAACTCAATTGTAGTAATAATATTACTACAAAAGGTAATTCATCCAGGAAGCAAGTCGACAAATTAAAAAAATTTAATACGTCATAAATACGAAGTTCTACTGATTGTAATTCTCTCTATAAAATATTCGGTTCATTAAAATTCGGCCTTGATGTCACCTCGAGATGTGCCGATTAGAAACAATTATAAATTATTACACGGCTGAGCATATCTTATTTGTTCGTACAATCAAGATCTTGTGATGCTCGTTAAAATAAATAAGAAAAGTTGTTATATATTTAAAAAGATTTAAATTTTTTAATTATTATTCGAGTGTCAAGCAAGGCTACAGCAGCTTAATTATGTTCGTCATTACCACCAGAGTACTATTTTATCTACGTATTTAGAGTAAGTAGGTATACTTTATATTTAGAATCAGAAAAATAGAAAAACGATTATCGAATTGGATTTATTTACGAGGTGAAAATAAAATATAATTAAACTTGTACATAAAGAAATTAAAAATGTGTAATTAATACGGAACTAGAATTAACTGAAAATGCAAATTCTAATTTTTAATGCAAATTTTTGAGTTTATTTTGTCATAAATATTGAATTTGGAAATTAAAATTCTCAAGCGTTTCAATTTGAAGCAGTATTTTCGGACATTATATAAAATACAAACTTGTTATACTCTTTTGAAATAAAAATGGAAAAATGAAGTTTATTCATTCAAAAATATAGAATATTTGAATTCAATTATCCGAATTGGACGGCTTTCGTCATGTTCTAAAAATTCTAAATGAAGACATCCGAGATGAAGAAGATTCCATTTTTAATTTGAATATTATTTTGAAAAAAAAGGTTTTCTATATAGTATCTGCAATATCCTAAGGTTATATTATAAACTTTCTTAAAATAAAAATGTGCAATTTTTTACTTTCCATTACCATTAATGTTCAAAGACCAGTATTTTAATATTGTAACATGTTTAACGTAAAATCTTTTATAAACGTAATAAAACAATTTCAAATTAAAACTTAAAAAATTGAACTTTATTTATTTATTTCCACCAAAAAGATGACTTTTCAAGCATAAGAGATGCATTTTCAAACCAAAACAACGAAGTTTTAACAAAGCATGTGATTTTTCGACCAAAAATGATGACTTTTCAACCAAAAATGATGACTTTTCAACCAAATAATTGAATTGTTAACAAAATAGTTAAATTTTAAAACAAATTGTTAAAAAATATCAATAAAATGATCGAATTTATGAACAAAAAGGTCAAGCTTCAACTAAAAACAGTTGCGTTTTCAAACAAATAATTGAAATTTTCAGAATACAGTTGAATTTTCACTAAAAAAGATGAAATTTCAATCCAGAAGGACAAATTTTCTGCCCAGATATACGAATATTCAACAAAAGAGTAGAATTTTTGATGAAAAAAGATACATTTTTAACAAAAAACTATAATTTTCCATAAAATAATTGAATCTTCAACAAAATAGTTGCATTTTTAACCCAATAGTAGAATTTTCAAGCTAAAACGTCGAATGTTTTAGAAAACAGTTGACTTTCAAACCCGAAAAGATGAATTGTCAATGAAATAAAGTTAATTTTCAAAATGAAAGATTAACTATTAACGAAATAGTTGAATTTTCAACAATCACAAATTAACTTTTAACCAAGCCTTTACAACCGAATAGTTGAACTAGAAAGCAAGAGAGACGAAATATCAACAAAATAGTTGAAATTTTAACAAAAGAATACAATTTTCAACCAATGAGTTGATTTATTAACAATATAATTAAATCTTCAACAAAATAGTTCAATTTTCCACATATAAAGGTGAATTCTTAACAAAAAATACAATAGTTAATATTTCAACCAAAAACGATGAAATTTCTGTCCAAAGAGATGAATTTTCAACAAGAAAGATCAATTTTCAACAAAAAATGTAAAAGTCACATGTTCACTTAAAAATTAACTTTAAACAAAAAATTTGTGCCCACAAAATGGTTCATTTTTCAACCAAAGAGATGTACGATGAACAAAAAAAATGCTAACAAAGGAGTTCAACATTTACCCAAGTAGTTGAATTTTCAATTAAAAAAGATCGATTTTCAACGAAATAGTTTGTTCAGCCTAAAAATATAAATTTTCAACAAAACAGTTGAATTTTCAGACACAAATCTAGAAAAGATAAATTTTAATCCAAAAATGGAAAAGTTACATTTTCAACTTTGAAAAAATAACTTCAAACCAAAAAATAGCCGCAAAAGGCAAATGACCGCAATACTCAATTTTCAAAAATCCCTAATTTTTCCTGACCAATTTTTCATTTTTCTTGATCATTAACATTCAAAAACCAGAGTCTTAATCTTGTAACATTTTTAACATAGAATCTTTTATAAATGGAATAAAACAATTTTACATTAAAATTTAAAAATGTCAAATTTATTATCCGCAACAGTTTTTTAAAGTCCCTCTTATAGATATAATAAAAAAATAAAAACTTGCAAGATTTTTTTGTAAATCTAAAATTTCCCCGGATTTCGAGGTTTTCCCTGACCTACGACCACTCTGAAAAATGCAATGATTGAAATTCTAATTTCGAATCAAAATTTTGATTTGTGATTGTCGAATACAAATGGGTTTCACTAAGTAGGTCCAATCCAAACTCTAAACACTCGAAGCAATATTCTATCACTTCATTCACAAAGAGAAAGAACGGTTGAGGGACTGTTACGAAAATAAATTGTAATTTGCAATTCAGACCGGTGAGTAATCCTAGTGGCGCAAAATAGCAAAGTGAGAGTGAAACAAGACGTCCCAGGAGAATGGAAGAAAGTGGGGGGAAAGTAGGTCAAAATAAAACAGGAAAATTTGAGGATCAGGTTACCATCTTCCAATTTTCCTGGATTTCAAACATTTCAATGTTTCTTTTTCACTTTCACCCTTGCAAAACTAATCAGGGTGGCTGTGGTGACAGGGAATTTCCAGAAATCCGGGAAAAATCAGGGAATTTTATTGGTCAAGGAAAGTCAGGGAATTTCTATAAGAGGTACGTCAAATAACTGTCAGCGCTAATAAATTTGAAAAATTCAAATATTAATTTGAAATTTATTAAGATTCTGGTCTTTGAATATTAATGGTCAGGGATTTTGTCTGGGAAAAATGAGAGAATTTTGAAAATGAATTTTTACAACCACTCTGATATAATTTTCTTGTTGGTAATTTATTTGCCTTATATTACTATTTCTATTTTTTTGTAGTTGCTTACCCCTGACAATTTTATTTTTAATAAAAAATAATATTATTTGGTTTAAAATTGAGTAATTTTGTTAACAAGTCATCCTTCTTGGTTGAAAATTCGCCTTTTTGGGTTGAAAATTCAACTATTTTGGTAGAAAATCATCTTTTTGTTGCAAATTCATATTTTGGTAGAAAATAAACTTTTTGTTGCGAATTCATATTTTGGCGCAGAAAATTAAAATGAAATCTTTCACAGTGGAAAATTCAACTTTTTTTTCTGAAAAATCGTCTTTTTGTCTTAACAATTTATCTGTTTTAGTAGAAATTTCATTTTTTGTTGTTGATAAAGCTTGAACTGTTTGGTTGAAAATTCATCTCTTTGGTTGAAAACTTGTTTTCTTTTTGATTTAACTAATTTTTTACTGAATATTTAACTATTCCAGTTGCAGATCCATAATTTTAGTTGAAAATTTATCTCTTTGGTTGAAAGTTTAACTATTTTGTTGAAAATTTATTTATTTTTGTTTAATATTTATATTTTCAACTGATAATGTAACTTTTTCCATTTTTTGTTGAAAATTGATCTTTTTCAGTTGAAAAATCAACAATTTGTTCGAAAATTCATATATTTTCTTGAAAATTCATCTTCCTTAGTAGAAAATTAATCTTCTTGTTTGAAATTCTTTTTTTTTCGTTTTAAAATTCATCTATTTTATTAGAAATTTCATCTTTTTTGTTTCAAATATTAATTAATTAAGAAAATTCAACTCTGAACTTTTTACTATTTTGTTTGAAAATTCGTTTTTTTTTGTTGTTGTTGAAATATCAGTTATTACATTTTTTGTTGAGAATTCATCTTTTTGATGAAAATTCAATTTATCAGGTTGAAAATAACTATCTTCTAAACAGTTCAATTTTTTAGCTTGAAAATTCAACCATTTGTTTGACATTTTTTTTTTTTTAATTCAAGTATTTTTTAAAAGTTGTCTTTTTTGTTCGAAAAGTCAACTGTTTTGTTGCACGTTCGACTATTTGGATAGAAAGTTCGTTCTTTTGGATTGAAAATTCATCTTTTGTGGTTGACAATTCAACTTTCTTCTAAAAAATTCATTTATTTGCTTGAAAATGCAAGTCTTTTTGGTTGAAGTTTAATCTTTTTTGTTTGAAAATTCGAACATTTGTTTGTAAATTCATCTTTGAAGGTTGAAAATTCAACGATTTGGATTGAAATTCATTTGGTGTAAAAGTAAATTATTTTGCTAAAGATTCAACTATTTTGTTAAAAATTCATAATTTTTTATCGAAAATTTAACTGTTTTGTTGATAATTTGTCCTTTTAAATTGAAAATTCTTCTTTTAAAATAAATTTTAACATTTTAAATTTTGATATGCAATTTTATTGTTTTATTCTGTTTCTCACATATTCTGTGTTAAAAATGTTACAACATTTAAATGCTGGTCTTTGAATATTATTGTTTAGGAAAAAATCAGGGAATTTTGAAAAGGAAGTTTTTTCGGCCACCCTGTTAACTCTAGGAATTTGGTTTCAAAAAATGTGAAAACAAGGAAAAAGATAAGAGTAGGAATACTTTGAGAAATGTGATCAAGGGGAATTCAAAAATGACTACTGAATTCCTAAACTACGACGTAAATGCATAAATCCTCATTAAATCCATGAGCAAATTTTTCAGGTACCCGATAAGATTACGTTTATTTGATTGTCTGGAAATTAATTTGAGTAAAGATCACATGTTTATGACTCTTTCATATCTCTTAATCAAATTGCGCATTATGACTACTGACAGAAATTTAATAAAAAAGTAGATAATGTCAATAAAGTATTGGCTTCTGAATTATTTTGAAACTTATGAATAGATCGTATCAAGAACTTCTCTTAAATTCATTTTAATTTTACCCTATTTACATCATAGCGGTTCAGTAGTTCAGTTTTAGGTAAAAAGGCTATTTTTCCCCAAAAAGGGGAAATAAAAGGTGATTTCATTTATTATTAAAAACTTTTTATATTCTCTTTATCAAGTTTTCTAGTAATTTCTTTATTTAACAAAATTTGTTTAGGTAGCCTTTTAAAATATTTTGAACACTTCAGCACATCCTACTAACAAAAATACATCAGAAAAAAATTGAAGACGATCAAAGATTAAAAATAGATAAACAATATACGCTACTTTTTTGCATAATTTTTTCGATTTCTACTATTTTTTACAGCCATAACTAACACACTTTTCTCTAGTACGCCGTTTTACGTATTCTGTTACACATTAAGATAGTTTCTTTAGAAATTTCTTTTTTTTTTTTTGTTAAAAATTTAACAACTACGTTAAAAAATCATCCTTTTTGTTTTAAAATTAAAACACTTGTTTAAAAAATTATATTTAATGTTAGTTCGTTTTTGTCTACTGATCTTTTTTCAATATTTACATATTAATATAAGATTTTTTTCCTGTCTGAAGAATCTTTGTTCGTTGAAAAATAAACTATTTTGTTGAAAAGTGGTATTTTTTTACGGATTCATGTTATTTATTTAAAATTATCATCTTTTTTGTTTGAAATATCAACTATGTATTACATTTTTTCTTGAGAATTCATATTTTTTAGTTGAAAATTCAACTACTTAGTTAAAAAATTATATTTTATGTTAGTTGTTTTTTCTGCTAGTTTTGTATCAATATTTAAATATTATGATAAGACCAGTAGACAAAAACGAGTTAACATCATATATAATTATAAATCAGATAGACAATATAACACCAAATATAAATTAAACTTAGTTAAAAGTTGAAACACTTTGTTGAAAATGCTTTTTTTTTTTGGTTGAAGATTTATAATTTTAATTAAAAATTCATGGCTGTGATTGAAAATTCGTATTTTTGGTACGAAATTCATCTTTTCGGATGAAAATTCATGTTTTTGGTTTAAAATTCATCTCTTTGGGTGCGAATGTACCTATTTTATTGAACATTCGTCTTTTCGGCTTGAAAATTCGAATCAAAATAATTTTTAGTTGAAATATCAACTATTATATTTTTCGTTGAGAATTCATCATTTTATGTTGAAAATTCAACTATTTAATTAAAAGTTGAACGACTTTGTTAAAAATTCATTTTTTTATTGAAGATTCATAGTTTTAGTTGAAAATTCATCTCTTTGGTGGTAGAAAGTTAAGTTTCTTTGTTGAAAATTCACTTTTTAGTCGAATATTCAACTCTTTGGTTAAAACTTCATCTATTTTGTTGATAATGCAATATTTTTACTTCAAATATTAGGAGTTTGAAGCGTTTAAATTTGCATTTAGTATTAGTACCTACATTAATTTTATGAAAAAGAATTTACTCCCTTATTTTCGTGAAAAATCTCCTTATTTCGGAAATATTTGAAATGGATATCTAAAAAAAATCTCTTCGAACAAAATTTTTTTTGTTTTGTATTCAAATTGATATAAATAAGTTTCAAACATAAACTTGCATAGTAAATTACAGCACAGGCCTGAAGGCGAACTTGGACAAGTAGGTGCGTGTAGAATTTTCGCTTGGTTTGCGAATAGGGGATTTTTTAATTTTAAGGGCCCTAATACAAAATTATTTTTGCCTTGTTTTGAAAAAGAAAAATATTTTTAATGTTAAAATTGCTATAAATAAAGTCCAAACATAAATTTTCATAGTAAATCACAGCCGACCTAAAGGCGGACTTGAACAAGTAGGTGCGTGTAAAATTTTCGCTTGGTTTACGGAAGCAACTGGTCGTGTCGTTTTAACGCGTTTGCGAATTTCGCGTTTGTTTCCTCTTTGTTTGCTATTTCTGCTGTATGTATATCGTGTTCCCTTTTCTCTTCCGTGCAACCTCGTTGTGAAATCAGAGTCATCTTGCAACTTGGCCTCGAGGCGAGTGGCCAAAAGAGATCTCGAATTCGATAGATCAAAGGCCACTCTACTTGAGTACTCGTTCAAATCGATTTTCACCTATCCATCATTTCGCATCATCATCTTCAATCATTCCTAAAAATATTTTTTCAGTTGCTCCTCACTGTTTCAAATTTGCCACATTTTTATCAAAATGTAGCCAAAAATATTGTGAAATAAGGGACCGCCCATACACTACAGACTACGTTATCAATTGTGTTCTATTTACCCCCCCCCCCACCCACCCCCGTCCTACCTCGTTGAAAACCGTAGTTTTGGCCCCCCCTCCCCATCTCTCAAAAAATGTGAAATAGGATGACTTTTCACCAAATAAGGGAACAATAGAGGAATAAATTTATTTCAATAAAATTAACGTAAATTTCATATTGAATTCCATATGAAACACTTTAAATTCCTAAGATTTCAAATCGAAATTTATTATATTTCCAACAAAGTAGCTGAATTTTCATTAAAAAAAAATTAACAACAATAAATTAATTTTCAACCAAACAGTTGCTTCAATAGCCAAATAGTTGAACTTTCAAGAAAAAGAAACGAATTTTCTATACAAAATAGTTGAACTTTTAATCAAATAGTTAAATTTTCAAAGAAAACAGATGAAGTTTAAACCAAATAGATTAATGTTTCCGCCGAAAAGATTAATTTTCTACCAAAAAAAGACGAATTTTCAACAACATACGTCAATTTTCAACAAAATTGTTTAATTTTGAAGCCAAGAAGATGACTATCTACAAAACAGTTGAATTTTTAGCCCAAAAATATTATTTTTCAACAAAAAAGTTCATTTTCTCTCAGTTACTTATATTTTTATGGAAATAATTTAATTATGAACCGAATAGTTGAATTTTCAATCAAAAATATTAATTTTGAACAAAAAACTTTATTTTCAACTAAATAGTGTATTCTTCATGGTTACATGTAATAGTTGAAATTTCAACCAAACAAGATTTCAATTTAAAAACAAAAACAATTGAATTCTGCCAAAAAAGATGATTTTTCAACAAAATACGTCAATTTTCAACAAAACTGTTTAATTTTTAAGCCAAGAAGACGAACTATCTACAAAACAGTTGAATTTTTAACCCGAAAATATTATTTTTCAACAAAAAAGTTAATCTTCTACCAATTAGTTAAATTTTTATAAACATAATTTAATTATTAACCAAACCCGATTTCAATAAAAAAAACAATTGAATTCGATCAAAAAAGACGAATTTTCAAAGAAATAGTAGAATCCTCAAACAAAACAGATAAATTATCAAACAGCTGTATTTTTAACCCAAAAGGATGAATTTTCAACCAAGAGGAATAATTTTCAACCAAAAGAGACGATTATTCAATAAAATACATGACCTTTTAAACAAATAATGGAGTTTTCATAGAAAAGATCAATTTTCAATTAAAAACACTAGTTTTTCACCAAAAATGAATTATATGCTTAAAAAAAATTAATTTTCTAGTAAAAAATAACTTGCAACAAAATAGTTCGATTTTCAACCAAAATGACGAAACGTAAAAAAATGAATTTTCAACAAAACAGTTCAACATTCAACCCGAGATATGATTTTTAACCAACAAGATTAATTTTATAAAATTGAAATAATTTTCAACCAAAGAGATAAATCTTCAACTGAGAAAATAAATTTTTAACAAAATAGTTCAATTTTCAACCAAGTAGTTGAATTTTTGACCAAAAAATATGACTTTAACAAAATAGTTGCAGTTTTCAACAAAATAATTGAATTTTCAACCAAGTAGTAGAATTTTTAACCAAACAAGATGAATGCCGAATCAAACATATAATAGTAGACTTTTCAACCCAAAAATGGTTGGATTTTTTTATTGCACTATATTCATTCGGTTTCCATTTAAGCGAAAAATAAACGAGAAAAAGGGGAAGTTTCTGCAAAACAAGGGAACAATATTTTTTTTGCAACACCCACCTCAAAAGTTGACGTTTTCATGCTTCTAAATAGTGCCCAAAGGACCTTATTTGAGCAGACTGTGCGCGAAACCATTTTCGTGCATGCGCAGTTTCAATATGGCTTACTTTAGGCACTGATGAAAAAGCCGCGCATGCGCACTTTCGAGATGAGGTACTTTAGACACTGGCATAGGTAACTTTAAACACTGGTATCTTTCACAAAATGTTGTTTCAAACATTTCGTGTGATTGCACCATTCGCCTGCGGCTCGAAGCACTCATCTACGTTTTCGCACTCGATTCGCACTCGCTTCGAGCCTCCGGCTTATGCTGCGAAATTCACACTCGCACACAATCACCTATTTTGCGAACTTGTATCACAAATAACTATTTTTTAAACGGAAGAAGAGGGGAATAGGGGAAAAAGTGTGAAGCCTGAAATATGAAAGTTATTTTTAATCCTATTAAGCTACACAGGCATACACAAAATAAAAGTGTCATATACAGTGAACTAGACCACCATACTCATGTGTTTTTGGGGTCACTGTATCCGAATTTGGTGTCAGATTTGCTTCACGTCAGGTTTTTAAGAAACTTAGCCTTTTTTGCAGCACAAACTTGTTATTGCTCAAGAGAGGCGATGGAAATAATTTTTTCGGTATAATCACCTTAAAATACAAATTTAATCTTTAATTTGAGCCGCGCTAGAAGTTTCTAGAACGTCCGATTCGCACCATATTTTGTTTTTAAAAAATTTCCAAAAAGGCTAGTTCTCTAAAAAACCTGTTGTGATGGAGCAAGTTTGACACCAGATTTGGATTCAGCGATCCCAAAAACATAGGTATGGTGGTCTAGACGCTAGTTCACCGCATATGGCGCTTTTATTTTTTTGTATGCCTGTTTCATTATTAAACTGTAACCGTTGCAGCGCAATCTTTCGACAAATTCTTTATAATAAACGGAAGTCCAATTTTTATAATTGAAGTTTTAGATGGTGTCAGATGAAAATATTTTGGGTTTATATCAACCTCCTCAAAAGCTAAAAAATTTAGGTCCTAATTATTTCGATTAAATGTCCTGAAAATTGGCTATGAGTTTTAAGAATTATGATTGAAGTTAAGACTTCGACTTCTTTCGTTGGCGAAATTTTGATGTCATTAAAGAATGCAAAATATTCTTGGCGCCATTATTGTTGCGAGATGAAGAGTTGATAAAGAATTTATTTTTCTGATGGACAGGATGCATTTAAAGACTGCAGGTACAAGGCAAAGTCATAAGTCGAGACAGACTTCGTTTATTGAATGTTGATGCATTCCCTCACAATGTTTAATAAACCCAATAACACAATTCTATACAAGTTGACATTTTTCAATCAATGTTTTTTAACCATGATGACGTTCCAGGATGTCCAGAAGATGTTTCCTTATCAAAAATTCTAGCTTAAATTTTTTTTTAACATTCACAGGTTCTTATGAAGCACCTGGTTTTTTAGGCCACTGATCAGTGGCAAAAACTACCGGGCAATGGGGCCGCCACATCCCTATGTCTAACTTATCACTGTTTGAAAAAAATTATTATTAAAAGAATAAAACCAATATTTTACTAAAATTAAGCCACAGACTGATTTTTATTGCCTTCTTAAATGATAAGTTTCAGGGAATTTCACTAATTTTTTTTTTAAAGGTTCAAAAATTAAATTTTTTTTACGTAATTAAAAATGAGATCAAATCTATTTGAAATAAGGCAGGTTTTAAATTCTGCATTTTTAAAATTTTACACGTAATTCTCCGGATATTTTAGTATTCAAATTATAGGAAAGTGGAAAATATATTTTAACTTTTAACACCTGTAAAGCGTTGTTTTTCAGATTAGGAGATAAGAAGTCTCTAACTTTAGACTAATATTTATCTGTTGAATCAAGCAAATGAAATTTTAATTTTAAACGTAAAATTCCAAGTTAAATTTAGTTTCAAAACATTTCAAATGATTTCCTAAAATTTCAAAAAAGAATGTAGAAAATTTTGAAGCAGGGTTTTTCAATTTTGCAACATTAAATTTTTTTAGACAAAATCGAGTAAGTTTAAGAGATATTTAGAAGTTTAGTTCGAAGAATAATTTATAATTTGAAAAGATTTCAAACAATTTAAACAAAATGTTGATTTTCGAAGATTTAGAACAAAAAATGTAGACGCTTTTTAAGAATTTTGCAAAGTTTGAAGAGAATAAGAAAATGTTCTTAGGATTTCTGGGAAAATTTTTAATTATTTTTTATTTTGGAAAATTATTTTTAGCGAATATTTCAAATGATTTCCTAAAATTTCAAAAAAACATGTAGACGATTTTAAAACAAAATTTTAGAAAAAATTCGAGTAAATTTAAGGGATATTTTGAAGCTTAGATTGAAAAATAATTTATAACTTGAAAAGATTTCAAATAGTTTTTCAAAAATGTTGATTTTGGAAGATTTTAATCAAAAAATATAAGAATTTTTTCTTAAGATTTTTGGGAAAATTTTCAATGATTTTTTTATTTTGAAAAATTAATTTGAGGGAATATTTAAAAAGTTTTCAAAATATTACAAATGATTTTCTAAAATTTCCAAATAGAATGTCGATGATTTTAAAGCCAAATTGATCAATTTTTCAAGATTGTACAATTTTATAAATAATTCGAATAAATTTAAGAAATATTTAAAAGTTTTGAAAAGATGATAAAAAAATGTCTTAAGATTCCTGGAAAAATGTCAATCGAGAGATCAAAAATACTTTAAATCTGAAACATTTCCGAAAATTCATCAAATATTTTGTAACTTCTGCCAAACTTCTAAAAGTCCTAAGACTCCTAAGTATCTTTTAAACTCACTCAATTTCTTTATAAAATTTTGTAAAATCCTCTAAAATTAACAAATAAACTTGAAAAATAAATAGTCATTTGAAATTTATATTTCGTATTGAATAGTTAATTAATAAATTTCATATTTTTTTGTTCAAAATGCAACTGTTCGGTTAAAAATGCATCAGTTTTTCGTTGAGAATTCAACTATTTTTCTAAAAATTATATATAATGTATATAACAATTCAACTATTTAATTGAAAATTAATTTTTTTGTTGAAAATTCATATTTTCGGTGGAAATTATGATATTTAAAAATTTAAGACATATAAAGGGTTGTCCTTCATAATTAGGTGGAAAATTCCTTTTAAAAATCATATCTGATTTTTTTGTTAAAAATTTATTTTTTCATCTGAAAATTTCTGTATTTTGTGGTAGAATATTAATCTTCTTGGTTAATAATTAATCTTTTTGGTTTAGAATTCGTTTCTTTGGTTGAAAATTCAACTATTAGGTTGAAAATTTCTTTACAATATCAATTATTTGGTTGGTAATTCATGTATTTCGTTAAAAATTAATATCTTTTGGTAGAAAATTAATCTTCGTGGTTGAAAATTCATCTCATTTGGCAGAAATGTAACATTTTTGTTTTAGTTAAAAATGCAACAGTTCGGTTGAAAATTAATCTGTATTGAGTTGAGAATTCAACTATTTTGTTGAAAATTCATCGTTTTGGTTCTGCTTGTTTAAAAGGTTAAGTTGGAAATTGATGTCTTTGGTTGCAAATTAATTTTTTGTTGAAAACTCATATTTTCGGTGGAAAATATTATTATTATTATTATTATATTATTATTATTATTATTATTATACCATTAAGCCATTTTCCTTCCGGGGTAGGCGTCACTTGCTCGGTTGGAAAGTAGTGGGATAGGTATATAGGTGTAAAGTAGGTCGTTATATGGTATAAGGTAGATAGGTATATAGGTATATGTGTTATGGTATAGATATTTTAGATTGATCTGGAGTTTTCGTGTTATTTATTCAAATAACACGTTCACTCCGCAACACTGCTCCGACCCAGGTTGCTGATCAATCTCTCTAGCGATCACCCCAAGTGAGGAGCCTCACAAAATTGTTATGTATGGTTCCCCACTTGGGCCCATTATTATCCAAGGTCTTTGTTTCAGGCATCATTCACTCTATTGTCACTCTGATTATAAACTATTTGTCGCCACACATTTCTGTCCTGGCATACTACTCTAGCTTCATTTACGTCCATGCATTTCTTCATGCAAGCTCTTCTGTTCCTATGACTTCTTATGTCTCTTCGGATCAATGTCTCATTTACAGATTCTAACCATTCTTTCGGCGGTCTACCTCTGGGCATTCTGCCATTTACTTTACCTTTATATACTTGCTTCGTCAGTCGTTCATCTTTCATTCTTTCAAGATGTCCGAACCATCTTAACTGATTTTTTTCCCATATGTCAACTAGCGTGTCTCCTGTACCACATTCTTTGAGGATTATCTCGTTTCGGACTTTGTCCATCAGTGTTTTTCCGCATATTATGCGCAGAGGTTTCATGCCGATCGCGTTGATTTTACTCCTGTCCTTTTCTTGACAGGTCCATGCCTCGCTACCGTATAGTACAGTTGGTACGAATATGGAATTATGTATGGCCATTTTAGCTTTTTTTGATATGTTTTTATTCGTGAGGATGGATCCTGCTCTACCGATAACCTGCTTACCCTTATTTATGCGCCTATCTAATTCCCCATCTATTTTTCCGTCGCTAGTGAATAGACTACCTAGATATACGTACTTGTCAACTTGTTCTAATCTCACATCATTTAGGACAATGTTGCATATTGTTTTCTCACTTTTTCCCTCAAAAACCATGACTTTCGTTTTATTCACGTTAATTTTGAGGTCCATGTTCTTCATGCTTGTGTTAAGTTTATTCAACATTCTTTGCAAGTCTTCGACTGATTCTGCCATAACAATCTTGTCATCTGCGAAAGCCAACCCACGTACTTTGACGGTTTCGAGATCTATACCTTTTTCGTTGAAGAGGGCAGTTCTTAGACACTTATCCATGAATATGATAAATAGCCACGAGGACATAACGCATCCTTGTTTCACGCCTTGCATAATATCGAACCAGTCACTCAGTTTCCCATTTACCCTTACACTTGCTTTACTACCCGTATATATTGTTTTTATTGCTTGTAGGAGCCCTCCATTCACTCCATACGTTTAAGGACTTCCCAAAGTTTACTTCTATTTACCGTGTCGAAAGCTTTTTCTAGGTCAATAAATGCACAGAAAACTTTCTTTCCTACTCTCAAGCTTTTTTCTGTGATCTGTCTTAGGCTAAATATCTGATCTGTACATGATCTTCCTGGCATAAATCCACTTTGGACTTCCCATATCTTCTCTTCTGTAATTTCCATTACCCTACGAATAAGTATTTTTGAGATATTTTAAAATTCAATACCTATAAAGGGTTTCAAGATTGGGAGATAAGAAGTTTCTAACTTTGGACTAATATTTATCTGATGAATCAAGCATTTGAAAATTTCATTTTTAATCGTAAAATCCCAAGTTTAATTCAAGTTTGGAAAACTCCAAAGCTTTTTTCTCCATTTGAAAGGCCAATACAATACAATACTAAATTAATTTTTTTTTTAATTTTCCTTCACAAAGTGGTCCATAGAAATACCATAGAAATTTGGTCTCTTATAGAATGGAACAGTGTCGTGGGAAATTCCGTGAATGGTTTTTAAAAACTATTTTCTAAATGGACTATAGTCAGCCCTTCAATTTAATATACGAGATTCATAGCAACAGTCTATTATTATCGAAACGCGTGCATATATAAGTACATCGTGTCTATTCAACATCGTACCTCGTCCCACGCATATCTGTCTACTCGACGTCTAGCACTAATCAAAGTATTGCCTATACCTATACGTATAACTACAAATACGTATAAATATTCCTATATATCTACTTTCCACCATTTCCTATCAATTTTGCGATTGAATAAAATTTAAATTAAATATGATTCATATGTTATTTTAAATTGATTCATGTAAAAATGTCTTCTTAGCAATCCAATTTCAAATATATTTATTAGTATTATTGTTATTATAACATCAAGCTAAATCCTTTTTTAGATTAATAAATAAAAATTAAATATTTGTAGATTAATTTAGAATTCCCGTTTTGCTTAATTAAACAGCACGTTCGTTCCACAACACTGCTCCGACCCAGATCGCTGATCAATCTCTTTATGGCAATCACTCTAGCACGCGGGCCCATTAGTATAAGTTCAACAATTTCAAGATTTGGAGAAATTTTTCATTTGATTAAAAATAAGTAATATAAAACCGAGAATAAAGTTGAATTTACGAAATGAATAAAAGTGATTTTCAGGGACAGTATAACTTCTTTCTAAAAACAGGGTTGCTGCATGTGAAGGAATTACAGAAAGTCAGGGAATTTAAAACTGGTCATGAGATTCATGGAATTTTCGATAAACTGAATTTGAATTTAATTTTATTAATTTGTTTAGAAGTGAAAAATGTTGCTAAAGTCATTCTTTTTGGTTAATATTTCAACTGTTTTATTGAAAATTCGTCTTTTTGGGTTGAAAATTAATTTCTTTTGGTTAAAAATTCTACTATTTGGTTGAAGATTGAACTATTTTGTTGAAAATTCGGTTTTTAGTTAAAAATGAATTTTCTTTAATGAAAATTTAACTAATCCATTTGTTGCCGAAAATTATTAGTTGAAGATCCATCTACACTAGCGACAGGAAGTTTGGGTACATTTTCTTTGACAGTTTGAAAAGTCATACTTCAATTCAAAGGAATTCGAACAAATTTTTAACTTACGGCAGTGTTGTTATATTCTAAATTAAAATCTCAGGGAACAATGTAACTTTTTTTTTTAATTTTTAAGTACATAGCTATGTATTAATCAAGAATGGTCATTGAAAGTTCGTCAATAGATCAATCCACGCGACTCGAAGACGCGAACAATTTTATCAAATGCAGTACTGTGATATTGCCAATATCAAAAAAATCTTATAAACAAGGAAAATAATTTTGTTACAAAATTTAAAAAAGATATTGGTAGGTTATGGTAGGTCATAATAGGTTCTTAATTTAGGCAATCGATGCGTCTCGAAGACGCGAACAAATATATCATATAGATTACTGCTGCATGCAAAATCTTAAAAAAGTTTTCCTCATATTAGCAAGATAAACAATATAATTTTGTAATTTATAAATCGGTATTGCTAGATCAAAAGAGGTCATAGAAGGTCCGTCAATAGGTCATTCGACGTGTCTCGAAGACGCGAACATATCAGATACAGTACTGTTTTATTCCTAATATGAACATGGCTAATTAAGGTTTTTTCTTGAAAATTCACTTCTTTGGTCGAAAACTTAACTATTAGATGGAAAATTCCTTTGAAATTCAAATTTTTTATTGAAAATTCATGTCTTTGTTTGAAAACTAAACTATTTCGTTGAAAACTTGGTCGCAAAATTTGGTCGCAAATTCATTTTCTCACGGAAAATTTAACTATTCTATTTTCAGTTGAGAAATTCGTTGTTGGAAATTCGTTCTTTTTGGCAGCAAATTTCCTTGGTTGAAAATGTAACTATTTTTTAATAATTCGTTTTTGTTTTGTTATCAATTAATTTTGTGGGTCAAAAATTCAACTATTTGGTTACACTTCAATTTTTTTGTTAAAAAATGTATATGTTTTGTAAAAAATTCATTTCGTTGGTTGAAAATTCGTTTTCTTTTTTGATTAACAAATTTTTTCTGACTGATTAATTAACTTTTCTATTTTTTGTTGAAAATTTATATTTTTTATTTGAAATTTCATGCATTTTGTTGCAAATTTGTCTTTTTCGGTAGAGAATTTATTTTTTGGGTTCAAAAGTCAACGGTCTTGTAGGCAATATTCATCTTTTTCGCTTGAAAATTTAACATTTTGAAAGAGAGTTTTTTTTGCTTTATTGACTGAAAAATCTCCCTTAGTTTAAAATTCAACTCTTTTCTTGAAAATTCCTCTTTTTGGTATGAAAGTTAGTCTGTTTTGGTGGAGGGTTCATATTTTTTGGTTTAATTCAACTGCTATTGATTGAAAATTAAAATATTTCTCGGTGAAAATATCTACTATCACACTTTTCGTTAAAAAGGCATTTTTTATAGAAAGGTTGGAAATTAATTATTTTAACCAAAAATTTAATTCTTTCATTTTTTGTTAAAAATTTATCTTTTTAAGTTGAAAACTGAACTATTTTTTTGAAAATTCATGTATTTTATGTATGTCTTACATAATTTGTGGAGGACCCCTCATAAAAATCTACATGACTGATGTCAGTGAAAGTGTTTAAAATAAATTTAGATTAGAAACAAAATTTTTAGTTTATTGCCATGATTGATCTCCTAGGACCCTAGGTTTACGTTTGTTTTTATACTTGAAAGAAAAATTTATAATGCCAGGAGAAATGAAAAATTGGTCAGGGGATAATCTGGGATATTTGAAATTGAGATTTTGTAGTTACTCTGAAAAACGAGACGATTAAAATAATCTGATTTTATCCAAATGATACAAAATAATCATTCAATTACTGATTTTTTCACGTAGAAAATTTCGATAACTTCAGAATGAGATTTGAGAATGATGAGTTGACAAGCTTCTTGGAAACGATGATAAGATTTCTTCTTATCTGCACGATTTCTCATGATTGTTGTCAAGAGTTATAATACATTTTTTGATGTCAATTTTCAAGATGGTTTGCTGTTTTAAGACCAATCCAAATATCAATATCAATTAAAATAAAAAACAATTTCAATATCAGAGCTCTAAAAGATATTCAAATATAGAATATAAAATTTAATAACTTAAAGTTTCTCTTTTTCATTCTTCTATTTTTTCGAAGTTTTGAAAATATCCAAAGTCGAAGGTTAGGAAAACATAAATTCTACCAAACGCATAGATACTAGAAACGATTAAGATAGAAGTCCTGATAGCAAAATGACGAAGAAATTTAGTCATGCGGAATGTTTCATAAAAAAGTCGACGTCAACAAATAAAATATTATTTTAGATTGGTCGAAAAAAATATTATTAAAAAAAACCTAATGTATTCATAACTGTTTATAAACATTATGGATAAAAGAGAACATTTTAATTGTAAATGATTTTTTTAATATTGGGAAATAATTATGTAATTAAAATTTGGCTACCACACTATAATTTATATCATAAACTTTTTCACACTTTTACAGAGATAAGAAAAATTAAATTATGGACAAAAACTTAGAATTAGCCATATCCATAATGAGTTTTTTGGGGAACATTTCAATAATTTAGGTTTTATTTTAGAAGATTAATTTTAAGTTTTTAAGATTTCAAGATGTGTCGAAAAATAATCTGGAAGATTTTACGACAATTTTGTTAATTTTAGAGTATTCTAAAATGTTTTAGGACATGTGAATTGTTTCAATAGATGTTTATAAGTTTTATAAGGTTTGAAAAAATGCGAAAATAATTTAAATCTTGAGAATATTTTTAAAAAATTTTAACAAAATAAGTTTTTAAAGAATTTTGAAAGGATTGAAGACAACAAAAAATGTATCATTCCTAGGAAAAATTTGTAATCATTTTTCATTTTTTAAAAATAATTTAAAAAGAATGTTTATAAAGATTTCTAAACATTTCAAATGATTTCCTAAGTTTGGAAAAGGAATGTAAAAGATTTTAAAACAAACAAAAAATGTAGACGCTTTTTAGGAATTTTGAAAGGTTTCATGAGAATAAGACCATTTTCTTAAGATTTCTATGAAATCTTTAAATAATTTCCTAGATTTCAAAAAAGAATGTGAATAAAATATGTATAGATTATTTTAAAGCAAAATATTGCAATTTTGCAAAATTACAAAATTTTAGGAAAAATTCGAGTAAGTTTAAGAGACATTTAAAAGTTTTGAAAAGATGAAATAATTTGAACATAATAAAGAATCTTGAATATTTCGAAATAAGATTGTAAAGCTTTTTAAGGATTTTTAACAATCTTAAGACGATAAAAAAATCTTAACAGTTCTGGGAAAATGTAAACTGATTTTTTATTTTAAAAAATGAATTTTAAGAGAATATTTAAAAAGATTTCAACCTTTTTCAAATGATTTTCTAAAGCAAGTTTAAGAGATAGTTAAATGTTTTGAAACGTTTCAGAAATAAAAAACTTTTCTTAAAATTCCTAGAAAAATTTTAAATGAGGTTTTAAATATCTTTTAAACTAACTCGAATTTTTTATAAAATTTTGTAAAATCTTCTGAAATTTACAAATAAACTTAAGAAATAGATAGTTATTCAAAATTTATGTTTTGTATTAAAAATGTTTTTTCTCCAAATTTATGATGTGATTGAATTTTTTTTCTTGCCTGAAAAATCTTTTTCGGTTGAAAATTCTTCTTTTTTGGTAGAAATTTATCTATTTTTGTTAAAAATGCAACTGTTCGGTTGAAAATTAATCTGTTTTTGGTTGAGAATTCAACTATTTTGTTGAAAAATCGTCTTTTTTGGTTGAAAATTCAACTACTTGTTTAAAAGTTGAACTACTTTGTCAAACAATCATTTTTTTCGCGAAGATTCATCATTTTAGTTTGAAAATTTACGTCTTTGGTTAAAAATGTTCAATTATTTGGTTGAAAATTAACTTTTTTTGTTAAAAATTGATATTTTTTAGTTAAACACTTAAATTATTTTGTAGAAAATTCGTCTCTTTTGATGAAAATGTAATCTTTTTTTTTTTGTTTTTTGTTAAAAATACAACTAATTGAAAACTAATCTTTCTTCATTCAGGATTCAACTATTTTGTTGAAAATTCATATTTTTTGAATAAGGTGAACTATTTTTGATTTAAAATAACACATTTTTAAACTGAAATATCAATTATACATTACATTTTCCGTTGAGAATTAATCTTTTTTGGTTGAAAATGCAACTATGTATTGGGTTGAAAATTATCTTTTTTGTGCAATTTTCATTTGGCATATATCTGAAATGTTAAAAAATCTTTCTAAATTTTCTCATGCATCTTAAAAAAATTATATTTGAAAAACCCTAAAAAGAAATAGCGTTTCGAATTTCTTATTTTGTATTAAAATTTTTTTCCCCTCAAATTGAAAAACTACAAGCGCGGATAGCACGCTATTGATGCTAACAGTTAAATAAAAACACGATTTTCTCGACTTTACCACTTTTTCCACGAACACTTTTTTTATGAATCAAGGAACATTTCTGATAAGACCTATTTGAATACACGTAACCAACCAATTTTTTTTTCGTTTCAGGAACAGAGAGATGTCCCCAAAAAGCCGTTGTGAAGCAGGTCGGTTCGAAATTGGTACAGGCACTTTCAGAAAAAGGACTGGCCCTCCTCGTGAATCATGGCATTCCTGACTGCAAGGTACTCTTCAAAACTTGTTAAAATTGGCAATTCAAGTGATTCCAGTGTTTAAACTCGACTCCAGTTTTGTTTGCTTCAATATTTAAAACCGCTGATAATATTGAAGAAAGGCTGCAAACTCACACTCGGTTTTGTCGTCTTTGTCATCCTTCTTCACTCTTAAATAATCCTGCCAAAAAAAGAAAAGAAAATTAAATCTGCATCCTCATTTTTTTAATTTTTACTGCTTTGTAAGCTAAAAGCCGTTAAAAAAATTATTATAATAACTTAAATACTCCTCTGATTAATGCTAAAAGATTTTGAATTGTTTGAAAATTTATCAGCATCCCGTTTTTTTTTTTATATTTGGCAACATATATTTTAAAGAAGTCCATTGTTAAATAATCCTGAAAAAAAAGAAAATTGTCAATCAAAAAGTTCAAGAAATATATTTGATAAGAGAGCGTCCATTAATTAAGGTTTTTTAGAGGGGTCTGTTGAAATTTCTTTTTATAATATTGTACACATTGTGCCATTATTTGTTAGGGAGTTAACCATTCTTGAAATGTGGTGGAAATCTTTGCAATCCGTGGGAATCCTGTGAATTCATTTGAAACTTTTGTGAATCCCTTAAATTTTCTAAGTGATGTGAATATTCTTTGAAATCCTATAAATTCTACGGATCCTTTGAAATTCTTTAAGAACTACGGAAATCCCATAAAATTCTTTGAGATTTCGTGAAATATTTTAATATCTTTGAAATCTTCAAAATCCCTTAAAATCTTTTTAAATCCCGTGGCCTCACATTTAAATGTCTTAAAATCTCTTAAAATCCTTTAAAATCTTCGCAAATCTTTTAAAATATCTTATAAAATCCCTTTAAAACTTCGAAATTTCATTAAAATTCCCTGATATCCTTCAAAATTAGTGAAAATTCTTCGGTATCCATTGAAATCCTTTAAAACCCGTGGAAATTCCTTAAGATTTTTTGAGATTCCGTGAAATGATTTGCAATCGCTTGAAATCTTTATAATCCCATAAAAATCAGTTAAAATCTTTAGAAATCGCTTAAACTCCTTGAAAGTCTGTCAAATATTTCGAAATTTTACGATATCCCTTGCAATTTTGGAAATCTCTTTAAAATTCACTGAAATCTTTAAAGTCCGGGGGAATATTTCCTTTGAAATGTTTTGAAATCCTCAAAACCTCGTGAAATCCTCGAAACCCCGTTAAATATCTCAAAATCTGTTAAAATTCCTTGAAATCCTTTAAGGATTTTAATGGACGTTTTCTAACCCATATTTCCATATTAAATTATTTGGGGCAGTTGTAATTGTATTCTGAATTATCAGTTATTTGAAAGACTCTGATAAGATAATCCAACTTCTTGAAGACCATGACGGATTTAGAAAATTTCAGGGGCTAACGATAAAGCTTCTAGGTTGTATGATAACCTTGTACAGGCAATTTATCATCGTTATCACAATACAAGGTTTGCAAGATAATTTAATACACGTTCATTGTGCTTTCTTGGCCACAAAATAATGAAGTGAAAGAAATACGCATTTGGGAATTTCAAGAGACGATTTTTTGCTAATTAACAAAAAATTGGTCATTCTGAAAAAGCCCACCTCTATAGCTTCAAATCTGGAACAATATTTTAAGTTTCAAATCACTCGAACTTGAACTATTTGAATTTTCTTTTAATGTGACCCTAATTTTTTCTATTCAAATCCCATTTGAGGGAATTTAAAGGGATTCCACTTTCTATTTCCAATTTCCAATTTGAACAAATCTCAAGTCTTCATTGTTAGGAAAGCCTTAAAAGAATCCGTACAAACGTGAAAGAATAAAAAATTTCAAATTTATATAATAATTTTTTATACAATTCAAACTGCAAACTTTAAACTTTCTTTAACTTTTGAGTCCTTTTAAACAAATTTCATTTAAGAAAACTCTAACTCAAGGCAAATAATTCTTTTAATTTGAAATAAAAAATTAAGGTCTAGACTGGACCATTTGGTGATTCTAAAATAGTGTGAAACAATTTCCCAAACGGAAACTGCAAAGTGAAAATCGATTGTTTATAAATAATGCAAGTGAATCACTTATCGAGTGCGGAAGAAATTCCTATGCTGGCCTATAAAGCGGAGTGAACTTGCAAATTAATAGGCGTTATTTACGACGTGTACTTTGATTGATACTGGTTTGCTCTCAAACAACGATAAAACAAATAATAACGATTGGCCACAGAGTGCATCTTAAGGCCTTTATTACTGTATTATTATTACTTTATTACACTTGAGGTTCACCCCAGAACTTTTCTGATTAAAGTGGAGCCCATTAAAATTAATGACCTCAAATTGAATGAAGCGATAATGCTACGATAATTACTCTACCGTTTAAAAATGCTTATCAAAGTTGCCTTTACTGTTACTGACGCGAGAAACCAGTCGAATAATCTGCAATGGTTAAAACAATGTCAAATTCGAAACTTCATCTTAATAGAAAAAAAATTACATATATTCTTTCAATCCAATCGTAGACATGAGCCGTGCATAAATTACGTTAAGTTTTTAAACGAAATTTTGATCCACGCACCCGCCTATGCTAGAGTCCGTAAGTTTTGAACCCCCCTATGTTACGTAATTTTTGCCGACTAAATATTTTCGTTGCATTTTTAACCAAGAACAATGCATTTTCAAATCAAAAAGATGAATTTTCAACCAAGAAAGATTTTTCAGTCAATAAAAAAAAAGTTTCATCTGAATCGCACAGAGAGTAGTCCTCAGTGAGATGAAGAACCCAAATAAAGCAAAGTTCAAAAAATTCAAACAAACTAAAATACATGTTTTAAAGCAGTGTCATAAAAAGTCAAACTGATTTCGAAACAAATAAGTGAATTGAACAAAACAGGAATTCAAAAGATTGAAATTTCAAGCCAAAAAGACAAGTTTTCTGCAAAAAGGTGAATTTTCTACCAAGAAGATTAACTTTCTACCAAAAAGACGAATTTTCAACAAAATACAAGAATTTTTAACCAAATAGTTGAACTTTCAATCAAGAAGAGAAATGTTCTACCAAGAAAGAAGAATTTTCAACCAAATAGTTGATGTTTTAAAGTAAAAAAGATTAATTTTTAATAAAAAATGAAAAAACTGTAATTTTTATTTTAAAGAATTCATTTTCATTTTTAAAACATTATTAATTTTCAATTTAAGAAAAAACTAATTTGCAACAAAAAAGTTAATTATCAACCAAACAGTTGAATCTTCGACCAGAGAGATGAATTTAAGTAAATAATAATGATAATGAATTTAATTTAAAATTATTTTTGTTTTAAATTTCAATAAAGTAGTTCAATTTTCAACCAGAGATTATTTTCAACTAAAATTATGAGTCTTCAATGAAAAAAAATTAATTTTAAAAAAAGTAGTTAAGCTTTTAACCAAGGAGCTGAATTTTTAATCTAAAAATATGAATTTTCAACATAAAATGTAATATTCGATATTTCAGCCAAAAAATATTTTAATTTCAAATAAAAAACAGTTGATTTTAACCAAAAAAAAAGGCGAAATTTCAACAAAATACTTGAATCCTCAACTAAAAAAAAAAATTTTCAACGAAACAGTTGCATTTTTAACAACAAAAAAAAAGATTACATTTTTGCCAAAAGATATACATTTTCAAATCAAAAAGATGAATTTTCAGAAAGAGTTGAACTTTCAACAAAGAAAGATTTTTCAGTCAATACAGAAAAAAATGCCATGAGAGATGTTGAAATTTCAATTAAAAAAGACGATCATTCTACAACAAAAGGTGCATTTTTAACCAAACAGAGGAATTTTCAAATAGGAAGATTAACTTTCTACCAAAAAAGACGAATTCTCAACAAAATACGTAAATTAGTAAGCTAATAATTAAATTTTCAACCAAAAAAATTAATTTTATACCAAAAAAAAAACAAATCTTCAAAAAATTACATCAATTTTCAACCAAATAGTTGAATTTTTAATCTAAAAAATATCCTTTTTTAATCAAAAATAAAATAGTTTAATTTTAATTAAAACAAATTTTTGTTCAATTAAAAATTTAAACAAATTTCTTACAAAAAGTATAAATTTCAACCCGAAAATCTTCATTTTCAACCGAATAGTTTAACTGTCAAGTCGAAAAGACGAATTTTCAACTCGAAATTTCGTACCAAACTGTTGAAATTTTCACCCCAAAAAGACGAATTTTTTACCAAGCAGTTGGAATTTTAACCTAAAAATATGAATTTCCAACAAAAGAGTTTATTTTCAAACAAATAATTAAATCTTCAGCCTAAACAGGTTAATTTTCAACCAAACAGTTACATTTTCATCCCAAAAATTTGAATTTTCAACCAAGAGGATTAATTTGTTTTACCAAATTGTTGAATTTTCAACTAAAAAGAATCAATTTTTCACCAAAAATGGATTATTTAAATTTTTAGTTAAACGAATTAATTTTCAAACCAAAATTTTTTAATAATTTCAACCAAAGATATGAATCTTCAACCAAAAGAATGAATTTTTAACAAAGTAGTTCGTATTTTAATCAGTTAGTGGAATAAATTCTCAACGGAAAATGTAATACAAATAGTTGATATTTGAACCAAAAAATATTTTTATTTTAAATAAAAAACAGTTGATTTCAACCAAAAAAGGATAATTTTCAACGAAGACAGATTTTTCAATCAAGAAAAAATATGTCAACCAAATTTTGGAATTTTCAAGCTGAAAAGCCGAATTTTCCCCAAAATAATTAAATTTTGAAGCAATAGACGAATTCTGAACCAAAAATATAATAGTAGACTAATCAATTAAAAATAATAAACTTTAAACAAACAAAAAATTTAGCTACCAAACAATGAATTTTCAATCACTAAGAACGAATTTTCTATTCAAAAATCGTTGAATTTTCGACCGAAAAAAAATAAATTTTCAACAAAATAGCTGCATTTTCAACCAATTAATAAAATTTTACACTAAAAAGATGACGGAGGGGAATAGGGGAAAGAGTTTGAAGTCTGTAATAATTGTTACTTTTCAATGAAATCAGCCATTCATTAAATATTTTATTAGTTGAAGCCTTAAACAAAACTTTTTAATAATGGATTTTTTGTTTATCAAACTTTGACTACAGAAAAATGTTTTCTATTTAAAAACTGACAAACGCAATTTTTTTCAACAATTGCTCGATTCTATTCTTCTATATTTTGAATTCTTCGATTTTTTCCAGTTGAAAGGGGCATACAGAGCTTTGGACAAATTTTGTGAACTTCCTGACGAAACTCGTAACAAATATCAATACCATCCAGAAAGTACCCATGGATATGTCAAACCCGGAGCCGAGAAGTAAGTAGAAGTAATACAAAATTTAATCAATCAAATTGAATAAAATTATTTTTAAAACTGGAAGATTTGTAAAAACAATCTTATCATGAAACCAAACAGACTATTCTGATTCCAACCTAATTTTCCAGATTTCCAAATAAATTTTATTTTATTTTCAAGTAAAAGTCGAATTCATATTAAGCCACCTACGGGATTTTGTAATGTTCCAAAAAAAATTAATTCGTCGTGATAACGATTATTATTAAGATTTAGTTAATATCGAAGCAAATAAAATGAAAAATGTAAATAAAATGAAAACACGTTTGAAAAAATATTGAATTATCCTTATTTTTAAATAAAAATACAACAATTTTTTATCAACCAAATTTTATTCTTTATCCCATTTTTTTATTGCTCCTTACCAAATTAAAAAAAATGATACAACTTTAATGACTTAGCTTATTTTCTCTAGGGAAACATTCTGTACAACTTGACTTCATTTATTTCTAGTTTTAAATATAAAAGTTCAGTGAAAAATAAAATTTTTCTTTTTTAAACGATACCATTAATAATAATAGATTTAAAGTATAATTCGAGATTTTTTCGTTATGCTTGTTTTTTCGTGCCAATAATACATCATTTTTTAACTTGATTCCTTTTAAAAAATTCATCTTTTTTGATTGATAATTCAACTGTTTGGTTGAAAATGAAATTTTTCGTTGAACATTCATAATTTCGGATAAAAAATAATCTGTTTTGTAGAAAAGTTGTCGTTTAGGCTTGAAAATTCAACAATTAGGTTGACATTTTTTTCATCTTTGGCTGAAAAATCTGTCTTGATTTAAATGTATCCTATATTTAACAGGATTTTGTTGAAAATTCGTCCTTTGGGTTTGAAAATGTATTTTTTTGAAAGGAATTTAATCTTTTAATCTTTTAATCTTTTTTGATCAAAAATGCAACTGTTTGATTGAAAATTAATCTGTTTTAGTTAACATTTTTTTCTTTCATGACTAATAAAAAAGAACGAACATCATATATACTTATATGCATATAAATCTGGTACACATTATAACATTTATTATAAATTAAACTTGGTTAAAAGTAGAAGTACTTTTTTAAATTCATTTTTTTGTTGAAGATTCATCATTTTAGTTGAAAATTAATTTCTTTGGTTGAAAATTCATTTCTTTTTATTAGGAAACTAATCTTCTTGGATGAAAATTCATGTTTTTGGTTCATCATTTTGGATGACAATTCATCTCTTTGGCTGAAAATATTCTCATTTTCTTGACAATTGCTCTTTTTGTCTTAAAAAATCCACTGTTTTGGTAAAAAATGTAACTATTTGGTTGAAAATTGATTTTTTGTTGGCAATGTATATTTTTAGGTTAAAAATTTAATTGTTCTGTGGAGAATTCTTTTTTTTTGCTTGATAATTTATCAATTTAGTTGAAATTTTCTTCTTTCGTGATTAAAAAATGTTTTTTGATAGAAAAATTAAATATTTGGTTGAAAATTTGTTTTTTTAATGAACTCAACTGCTTTTTTATATAAAATAAAAAATTTTTTGTTGATATATCAACTACGACATTTTTTGTTGAGAATTCATATTTTTTTGTTAAAAATTCAAATTCATTTTTTTGTAGTTGAAGATTAATTTCTTTGGTTAAAAATGTAACAATTCCATTTTCATAAAATTAATCTTCCTGGTTAAAAATCATCTCTGAGGTTGCACGTTGAAATCTTTTGTTCAGAATTAATTTTTATTGTTGAAGATTCGTCATTTTAGTTGAAAATTCACCTCTTTAGTTAAAAATTCGTTTTTTTCTTAGAATTAATTTTTTCAACTAAAAATGTATCTATTTCATTTTTTGTCGAAAATTTATAATTTTAATTGAAAATTTATCTCTTCTAGTTGAAAATTCAACCACTTGACTAAAAGTTCATCTACTTTGTGTCACATACATTTTTTTAGGGTTCAAGATTCATAATTTTTTAGTTGAAAATTCATCTCATTGGTTGAAAGTGTGCCTATTTTGTTAAAAATTCGTCTTTTTGGCTTCAAAATTAAACAGTTTAGTTGACATTTTTTTTCTTTCTTGATTAGAAAAGCTTTTTTTGTAGAAAAATCAACCTTTGGTTGAAAATTCGTTTTTTTGTGTGTGAATTCAGCTGTTTTTTATTAAAAATTAAAATCTTATTTGGTTACAAATTCAACTACTCAGTTAAAAGTTGAACTAATTTGTTGAAAATTCATTCTTTTGTTGAAGATTCATCATTTCACTTGAAAACTCATCTCTGGTTGAAAATTCATCTCTGGTTGAAAATTCATCTCTGGT